>JAIUJM010000632.1:0-13759 GCA_026262225.1 Inosperma sp. D86 | reverse complement strand
ACTTTGTAGAATACCATGTTCTCGAATTTTACGAATTGTTTGAATTTTCAGCATTTTCCACTATTTTCCACTATTTTTGAATTTCGGAAATCACCGTGGACAAGAATTTCCGAAACGACTGTAAGGGTGTTGGTGTCGTTCAGATTCGTGATGGTCAGGGTGTGTCGGTCGTTACAGTGCCAACTTGGGGATGTATAAAATAATGCAGTCTTTCCACCCAAGCGTGATGCGGATCCTGTAAATACTGTAGGCTAGTTAATAACGACGACGTATACGACGTTGTTGGTCTTCGTATAAATGACAGCCATAGAATTGTCGCCCTACCAATAGTGATTCAATGGGCAGGCTCATGCCTTATCTAGGCCAACCACCACCACTTCCGAAGCCTCAATCCCATCCCATTGCTGACCCTCCACCTAGACATCGACCTTCAATCCTCCTTCGAATTATCGTCTCGTTTGCTGATTCAGAATGAGATTGTGGTATCAACATTGGTCCTATGTTCTGATTATAGATGCCGTACATACAAGTTTCGATCGTAATAAGGCCATTTGCCTAGCGCAGATGTGTTCGGAGTCCTGAGATTCGGAAGCCAAATATAGAGAGTCAATTCTGAACCAAAGATGATGCCAGTTATGTTTCAAGCCCAACGAGGGGAATTCGTCCAAGGCCTAATATAACCGCCAAAAGGCCAGCATTGGTGGTGTTACGGATGGACTCAAATGTCACTGGTAGCATGTTCATGGTCCTGATGAAGAGCGACCGAAGGGAACGTAGGTGCTGGAAGGTGTTCATAGACCTAACAACCAACAACGCCTGAACCAAAATTAGAAAAGGATAGCTTAAAAAAGCGCACTTGAGGAAGATGTAGAAAGTTCGGGGAGGGTTTGTGTTAGCCTTGTCCACCGCTGAAATCTGACTTCGTGACTCCATTTTCGTTAATCACCGCCCTCCGTCAATCTTGACGAGACTCCAACCCTATGCGCCCTACCACCTGGATTTTGCACATGTATGCCTCAATGTCGGGCTTCGGCTTTCTTGACCTCTGGTTCGCTTGAGTGCTCTTCCTTGCAAATTCGGAAGAGAAGGAAGATCAGACGTTGTTGGGCTGTTTCAGTGTAGGATTGGCAAGGAGTTAATACGGTGGCCATATGTCGCATAATCGGGGTGGAAACAAAAATGAGTAGTGTCTGGCGCAGCCCAAGGCGACGACAATACTAAATAGAATTGTTGTTTGGCTTGTTCATAGGACTGCAATTGATGCATAAGGTTTGGGAAACGTAGGAACCCGTCCATATAGTCGTGCAGAAAGGGTCGTCTCTGGGGGAAGAAGGATAAGTGACGATTTAAGACGAAGGGACTTTAATACCTGATGAGGGAGGATCGAATGATGGAAGACTGCAAATTGTATCCATCAAACACTCATCTTTCTAACGTTGTTGTCATTATCGTGAATGGCTGACAAGGTATAAGCAACTCTGGAAAGAATCTGCATGGAGAATGTTTAGTTACTTCAGTGTTAACAGTGTTAATCATTCTGTACAGAAGTAAGGGCCCGATTGACAGTTGCGCAGAAGACCCGCATTGAGGCAAGACTATCTGGAAAATGAAAAATCCTTGCTTGGTTACAGGTATGGAGGCAGCGAGCGCCATTTTGTACGTTGATATCGGTCGTAGGAGTCAACGACTCTTCAAAATCGAACCGCTTTCCAATAAGTGAGTCTCTCTTGTGAGAAAAGAAAGCGACTGTCGATAGGAGGGCATGGGATGACAGGAGGGTCGAGGTAAATTGGCTGCCGACTGTGGTATATAGGCGTCAATGTTAAAAGAGCGGATGTTGAGAATCGGAGCCGTCTGGGGTAAAGCCGACACGTGTTGAAACTTCGACACGATGCTCTCTCGATTGCGCGCAATGTGCTACAACTCACTTGTAAGTGGATTTTTCAAAGCGATTCTTATTCAAAGGGTCAGTGACGTCAATCAACAATGTTCTGGGATTCCGTCGACAACTCTTTTGGGAATCCTTCGACGACCATCTCTGAAAGTCAGCGAAATCAGATCTCCTTGGTGGGTCGCTCAAGGTGAGTCATCCCTCCTCCCTTCCAGAATAGATCTCTTACCATATACTGTCCAGTCTCGCATCTCCATCAATCCCTTGAAGATCTCGAAATCGAACTCATCGAGATCCGTGCTCAATGCGGGAATGCTCGTGTTGCTGCTGCTGTCGCCGCTGCTCTCGTCGGTGACAGAAACGCCATTATCCAGAACGCGCCTGCTCCAGGAGGACATCCTACTCCTGTTCCCTTGCAAAGCCCACAAACCCAGACAAAAAGAGACTTGGGATTGACAGGCGCACGATTTCAAAAACTCCCAAATCTGAACAGAGGCGTGGTCCAAAGTCGAACCCTGTCAGAAAGAGTGCTGGCTTATTCACGAAAGCCAAGCTCGCCTTCGCCCTCTCCAGGGCTTTCTTCTTCCTCACATGTTCCGGGAGGGTCTGTCTGCATCACCAGCAGAACGTAGTATGAAGGCTGGGACCTCTCTTCGCGCTCTCGGTTCAAACCTACACCGGCACAACCACAGGTTCAAGAAGTTGCATCTCCAGGACCCATGCACCAACATGCAACAAAAATTCCAATGCCTCTCCAAGTCCCATTTCGACCTCGCCCACAGCCATCCACACAACCTTCTCCCTTCCCTCAAAACATCAACCTTTCGTCTTACCCCCCGAACTCAAACATGAGGGCGATGACTGGTTCGTCCTATACAATCCTTCACCTAAAGGTCAAGGGCGTCCTGGATGTGAATCTGGTGCATACGGTCATGCATGATCCATATGTGTTTTGTGTTAAGTTCAGTCGGGATAGGAAATGGCTTGCTTTGCGACGTTGAGAGGTTGGGTTCATCTCTCTCTCTCCTTCGATCTATATGCAAGCAATCTGACGATGAGGAGGAGGTTTCGGAAGTAAGTAAGAGTGGCCATGATGAAGCACGAGCTCAGGCAGGGCCTGCTCATCGAATCAATATTGATATGCTAACCCCGAAGCAAAGATGAGGCCTTACCACAACAACACCGACCAGTCGAAACTAGTTGAGTTGACGGAAGACCACAAGGAAGCGGATGTCGATGATAGAAGGGAAGTTGCGGTAAGGTTTCAGATGTTAGTATGAACAATCCATTTCAAAAACAGCCTTCCGAGCTAAGAAATTTAAATATTGTCAGGTCCGCTGCTATCGATACCCTTAATTTTTATGGACTACCTCAGCAATTCGCAATTCGAAAGACGGTAGCGTACTGTTGTTCAAGGTCCCAATTTATGCTCACCTAGAATGTAGGCCAGGTTACTTGAAACGCCCATTTTTGAACGGTGCTAATGGTCCACTAGGCCCAATATCCACCTGCCATCCTGGCGAAGAGGAAACCATATCGAAAAGCTGCAATGGCCCTATAAATCAATGCCCTACGTCTATGGACATTCTGCATGCTCTACTCCACCTTGAGAACGATGCACCCTCAATCCCAACCTACTCGTGTGCTGAGCGGCCCTCGTCTCGTTGCGGGACGGTCGCGCTTTCCAAAATTTGCTGACAACCCATCGTTTACATTTTAGATTCTGGCCTTTCGGAACAGAAATGACATCCTGAGGTAAATGAAAATTTATTGAACGAACCATTAATTTGGACTGACGCTATTGCTCAGTCAGGTATAGCCCATAGTTGATGGTTAGCCCACGAATTCGGGTGCAATAATGAAATATTGGTAGGTCTTTGACGATTCCGTAGTTGACAAAAAACAAGTATGCGGAAAAGGCTGGTGAAACCCAAAATATAAGCCTCGAGCGATGGCATAGACAATAGGGTGGGTTCAACGTGACATCCGAATCTTGACGTGATGGTACATTTTCTGTCGTTCGTCTTCTGCAATATATGATTTATTAATTGAGTAGATTACAGTCGGAATACTATAATATAACTGATTTTTCCTCTCCAAAATAGAGGTAGTTTGCAATAAGAAAACCCGGCCAATCGAAGGTTAGAAGGTTGACTTCAAATTTACGAGCCCTCTCCATCCAACACCTGCCTAAGACACGAACGAGGCCTCCAAACGGGCTGTCAGGTGCATAAAATCGTTTCTTCACGGTGCGATGTCTACAGACTTGAAGCCCGGACGCTTTGAAAACAGAGACTGTGATGAGTTGTGTCGTCGTCCAGAGGTGAATGGCATAAACCGAGGGGTGTTGAATAGATGGTAACTTCCTCGATGTAACGCTTTGAAACGTTGAGACGTTCTGGAGACCACGGCTAGGACAGGAAAATTGACCTCCGAGGTGTCGTTGAAGTGTGATAGCGGCAAGGAAGGGGATTGTAAGCTGTGGTCGTGCATCGGCGATGGTTTCCAACACTGACTAAAACGGACAGTCCATCAGTCAACGGTAAACGGTGAATAAGCGACGTAGCCCATAGCAGAAGAGTCACTGCTGAGTCAAGGATCTTGCAAATCCTCGTTGGTAGCAACGCATATTATCGACGGAATGAGCGACGGGATGGAGGGATAAGTACGTCTCAAAGGTAAACAATTTTTTGGGGACGGTGACAAATGCCTTGGTCATTGGTAACCGCACAAGATGATGAACTGTGACAGCAAGATAAAATTATGATGGAGTATGCGATTAAGGGACGGATGCGAGATGGTGTGACTGTGTATCGCGGGAAATTTGTTCTGGAACACGATACTGTGCATCTAGTCAGTGTAAGATGGCTAATCGATTGGAAAGAAGATTGCGACCAACGTTTGCAAACCATGAAGAAAGTGGTCCATTATTGAATGAGATGGAACGAACGGAACGGAGATTCAATGACCAAAGGAGGGTGGTGCTTACAAACGCTTGAATTGCACTGTAGGATAGTTGGTGTGTTGAGTGAGGTAGAGAAGAAGGGCCAATACTGAAGGAACGACATTGGATGTCTGACAAATGGGAAGTTGTGGAAGGTAAAAATTAACACCAATATTAGTGCAATATCCAAAGATAAGACTCACAAATTACAATCTTGGATGACCAGACAATTCGCAAGCACAGAAAAAGAGACTCAGTGTCGTTAGAAACAGAAGGAAGTCGCGTTGATATAGTAGGTGCACGTCGAAAATTGAAATTTGGTTGAAGTGACTGAGCGGGCCGGTGTGACACTCCCTTGTAAGTAATTTTTTTTTCCTGCAACGAATCAAGGTCGCACTCGTAAGTCCCTGTAAGTCCACATCATGATCGTTTTTAAATTTAAATTTATAAACGCCCTCATTTACATAGATCGCTGTGAAGAGACTCGGCCGTGCCAGTGATGAAGATAGTCTCGACACATCGTCACACTCATCCCACCACGAACAAAATTACGGTGGCTGCCTGAAAACGAGCCGGGACCCTCGTCTTCGAGGTGATCCCGCCTCCCTTTCTCGCTCTCAGCCTTGTCGCTGTATGGAATCACCAAGCCCAGCCCAACCTTCCCTCGTTCAATCGAGTCCCTTCGTCTCAAAAACTTCTCTTTCCGCACCTTTCTTCTCATAGTCATGGCTCTATAGACATGTTCTCGAACCTCGATCACATTCACACCAGTCCTACGGCATTGTCGTCATCTCAGATGTCGCGACACACTCCCAAGGCAATCTTTGCTTCCACCCAGATTAAGCAACGCGTTTCCATCCCTCTCTTCAATTCGGAACCAAACTTTCACTGACAACTGTACCTGTACGATCCGCCGTTACGACCAATCTTCGTTACGTTTCGGAAGAGATTTTCAAGCCCAGACGTTCTTGACGTTATCGAGAAGCCTGCACAAAGTGACGGGGTTGGAATGGAAGAAGGGGAGATCTTAGATAGCCACGAATGAAGAGGGAGTCACGAACGACAACTCATACAGCAATATGGACTATTCATCATCCCAATTTGCGTCTCTACGGACTCCAGTGTTACTACGGAACGTCTATTCCCTCGCCCTTTCAATCCGAACTCCTACATCTACAATTCGGACCCACACCAATGCCATTCCAAATCAGCAAATGGGACGAACGTCGAACGATAGTGGAATACGAGGGTACTTCGCCCTTAAGAAGCCTGCACCGTCGGGATGGAAAGTGGTGGAGGGTGGAAGAGGTCAAGGAAGCGAAGCGGACATTGATGACAAGGAAGCCCGCAGGGGATGTAATTTCGGAGGAGGAAATGGTTGTAATTGACCTTCGTGAGTCACATCCCCAGCTCTTCGAATAGATAGGCCAATAACTTCTATGAAGGGAAAACACAAATCGTCACGCTTTACGACACAACAATACCTTCGAAGCCACCCTCTTGGCGTACATCCCCTTTGTCGGCTTCGATAACAAGGCCATCGCCATCGTAGCAGCAGAAACGAAGGGCCAGTTTTCTTCACCTTCGAGGAAGTTGTGCCGGGATTTTGCCAGAAATCGTCGACGTTCGCGTTCACCAAAGCAGCGGCATCTCTGTCGACTTCTATGCCCATACCTAACGAAGCATAAAAACAATATAGGAAGAAGACTCGGACACTCTGTCGATGTCTTCCGATGACGAGGATTTTTTGTTGGATGATATCTAGTGGGAGACCGGAACGTCTCCAAAGAAGCAGATGACGTCTTTAGATCGTCCTCCTCGCTCTAAGGAGTGGTGGAAACGAATGAACGAGCCTACGCCCGCCGGACCTGTTGGAATTCGATTGCAGATTCGTAGATCTGTTAGAGATTGGAGAAAGCATATCGATCTATTTTCTGGAGTCCTTTGACTGAGGACAGACGGACGCAGTCTCGCAGACCGAATGACACTAGCCTTAGCACCGCCAGTGGAGTTTCAAGCTTTGCTTCACCACCCGTGCTACCCATGGCGAACCTGGAGCGTTGTCTGAAAATGGTATGTCCCATGCTATTATTTGACTGGACATTAATTCAATGATCACGCAGTCTCAGAGTTTTGTGACCTAATTTAATGTCTTTCTCTCCGATCGCCCTTTCCGAGCTCAGTCATCAGAATAGGACAATGAAAAATCACCCGTTTCCTCGATACTTCCTCCATAAACCTCCACCCCTTGAATGCGAATCCAATGCTCAATCTCCCATTTCTCTTGGACGGATCCCAAGCGATACGTCACTACTCGATCGAGGTAGAAGATGGGATATCGGACAAACTCCAAGTTAAAGTATTGGTGGTGGAGGTGGATGCGATGCACTTCAAGTTGGGTAAGGCACCAAACCTCCAAACGACGCTCTCAAGTGCGTATTCTAATTTTTTCATCTCATTATTTTTGCTCAATCGTCGTCAAAAGCAGAAACTGTCGACACTGGTCCCTTTTTTATCAACTGACGAAATATTCTCTTCTCCCACCACTTTGTTCATGATAACCACCAGCGATAACGGGCACTTTGGCGTATCGCTAACCTGTTTATGAACCCAGACACGGAAAGGAAAGTTTTGCCGCCCTTCCAGCCGCCGAAAACATCGTCCCTCCACCATCAGAATTCGTGCACCAAACCTAATGATCAAGTCTAACGTGGACTCTTCTAAATGCGGTTGGGCAGGGTATTGCAATTGCTCATCGAGGCGTATGAACCATATGGTTCTATCGATATTGTTTTGTTGGCATTGGATGGGTTGGTTCACTTGTGAGTGCGCCAAAAGGAATCTTGAGAGACAGGATGCATCGATTGAGCTCTTCAATGGTGGTCTAAGGATAGATGATACTGGACGAAACGGGAGATTTGGCGGATTCGGCTATGAAATTGATGAAGAATTCGCCAATGCGATGGGCGCAGTGGATATTGTTTTCAAAACCTCGACAATCAGAGGTAAGTAACAGTTTTTCTTGACAATGGCCTACGAATGATGAGGGAAACAGATTTATTGCCCTCCAATTCGATATTCTTCGTCGCAGATGACTAACGACTGTTACGAATACTTAGCGTTTAAAGTTTATAACCAGCTAGCTACGGGTGGTGTCTTCAGGCTCATGCAGACTGCGACCACGGTGATTCTGTGGATCGCTCATGGCCTCAAGTCCCTCAACGCCCCCTTTCAATATCAAGTCAAAGCACGGCCCATATTGGCCTTGATCCTGCGAAAAAAATCACGGAACTCGAAGGCCTTCTCCATAAAGGGATGAATGGCCACATAAAAGCACCGTTCACGAATAAAAATCATTGTTGACACTCTGAACTGCCTCAGCAGTTGGGTACGACGGTAAGCGAGCCCTTTTTCAAAGTACAATCTTGTACTCACTAGAACCCGAATTAGTAGATTGTTGTTGAACATTCGAACGGGGCTAATGATGTCGCTGGACGTTTGTGGAGTTCGATCATTTCGATGTACTTGAGAAGTGTTTGACAGAGTTATTGTAGACCCTCATCCGATGATTCCATAGTCGACAAAATTTTTAAGAAGTATGTAGTTTACTGATCAAGAACTAGATCACAGTCAGTGTATGAGTAGCAAATAAAGTATAACTCCTCTGAAATTCTTCCAACTCAGAACGTCAAGCTCAGAAATGAGGCAGTCCCCGGCCCCTCTAGATATCCCAAGAGTTAGTTTCTTCACGGTGCGGACTTCGGTTTGCCTTAAGTGTGATATCGCCACAGGTAAATTGCGTAGTCTAGGGTGTCGAGTAGATGAGGACTTCCTCAAGATGATGAGTTTTGCGTGAGGTGCCAGTGAAAGGAATCGGAAAGTACGGCGCGTGACATCGCGATCATCCAGTTTTCAGATCAACAAAAATTTTGACTTGCACTGTCAAGGTCGTTAGCCCGCTCTCCTCAAGCTCAGTCCATGGGTCCCTTGCAGCTGGAGAAATCGATATCGACAATCCTCACCATCTGACGACATTTACCCTCAGCTTAAGCACTAGTGCGGATAGTAAGTGTTTATTACATTCATCTTAGTTATGTCCACCTTACACGTCTGTCACTTTCAGTAGAGCTCCGAAGTTGCTATTCCTTCTGGAGTAGTCTCCTCTGACTGCCTCCACGTCCTGCAAACAACTGGGATCCTCAGTTCCCAGTTGATACTGCCTCCCTTTCGACGCTGGCACCCTCCATTGGACCCTTATGGAACTACCAGCACCAGTCCGTTAACGTTCGCTTGAACGTCCAACTTCCCGACATTCAATCGGTTCCCTCATCTCGAATGCGTCACTTCCCTTTCTCACACCCAGACACCACCTTCACATGCTCGCACAGGTTCCCAGTCCTACGGCAGTATCGATACGACCAACCTTTAGGTCCCCTCCCATGATGCAATGCAATGCTACTCCGCTCTATTCCTCTGCTCGCCTCTCCCCAAAACTAATCCTTCGCTGCACCCCAACGACCCTCCACTGCGACCAATCTTCTTTCCGTTCTGGGAGTAATCCCGAGCGAGCAAGAACTGAACACTGGAACCTGACGTTATCGAGAAGCTTGCAAAATCAAAGTGAATGGGATCCTATCGTTGGAATTGCGCCTAGATGGGGAAGGCGAGATCTGGATGGTGATGAATGCAACGGGAGCACCAAACAACGATTCCAACAACAATACGGGTTGTTTATCATCCCAATCTACGTCGTCAAGCACTCCGGCCCTACTCTGGAACGTACATCTCTTCCTCCCCAAGTTTATTTCACCCCTCCCTTCAATCTGAACCCATACATCTACAATCCAGATCCGTACCAACGCGGACGCCTCCAACGTATTCCGAATCAGAAAATGGGACTAATAAGGAAAGACCAGGAAGCCTAGATGTAGGAAGCCTTCGCAGCTTGGTGGTTTTGGGAGTAGAAACAGTCGTGATTGGCCTAGGCGAATCATGACCCGGCTCATCGAATTGTTGGGGATAGTAACGACAGTTTCGATGAAAGAAAAACACGAAGCTTTCAAGTTTCAACCACGACACCCCCGAAGTCGCCGTATTGGCGATACATCCCCAGCATCGGGTTCGCAACAAGATCATCAACTACAGCAGAAGCGAAGGAACACAAAAACTGGTTTCCATCACCTCCGAGAACGTTGTGATAGATTTTGGTGGATCTCGTTAATCTTCGCGTTGTCCAGAAGGAATACGGTCACCATCCGTCCCTAGCACCGATGGAGTCTTACATGGGATGAAGACGACGTCTCTGACAACTCCTTCCGATGACGAGGCTTTGTTCTACGTAGGAGGAAGAAAAGGACATCCAAAGAAGCAGAAGACGACATGTTGGAATTCAAAAATCGATTGTGGGTTCGTGGATACGCTTCGAGACTGGGATAAGGAAGCCTGTCAATCTTCATTTTCTGCAATCCTTCTCAGGAAATCAGAAGGACAAGGACCGATGTTGAAGAAAGCTTGAGAGATATGACAAGGCAGGGAGCATTGCAAAGGTCTTATCCGAAGCAGTATGTCATTATGTTTTAACTGGATGTCAACTTGTGAATATGCAATTTCAGTGTCTCATAGTATAAGCCAACGTTGCTTTCCGATCGCCCTTTCCGAGTTCGGTCATTCGCACTACCTGGATAATTATGAATTCCCTCTATACTTCCTTAATGAACCTCCTCCCCTGAATGCGAATTCGACTGTATCCATCACACAAACCTCAGGCGACCCTGTCACTTAGTACCTGAGGCCATCGCAATCCTCAATCGAGGTGGAAGGGGGGCGGTATGGTTGGGAGACTGAGCACGATAAGAAGAATAGAATGGAATTTTCAGAAGTGGATGTGGACGTGATGGCATAGAATGATAGGCCATCGACATCTACACATGAAAACGAAGCTTTCCACCACCACCACAACACCTCCCACCGATCCAGGCAGGCGAGTTGGAGTCCTACGCTTCAACTGCATATCAGCTGCTGCAAACCTTGCTCGAAACTAATGGGAGGCGATGGGGGGTAAAATGGTTTCGGAGGAATCTCTCCTGACAGTTTGCGAAGCGGTTGGGGATCCTGCAGAAGATAAAGGATCCAGGACAAACTGACTTTCATTGGCATCAGGCAGTTCGAGTATCGTGTTGGGCACAGCTTCTTGGGGATGGAATGGGAATGGCTCAACCGACCCACATGGGATTGATAAAGAGACGGATAATCTAGCGATAGAAATTGGTTGGACAAGTAGAGGTAGTCAATGTTGACGCTTTGAAGCCTTGAGATGTATCAGATCTAATCAATTTTCTGTAGTTGCACCACATTTGATTTGCGATAGCCTATTGAAGTCACGGTTACTGGTAGTCATTCCCTGTGGTCAGTTTTGGTGGTCTTGATGACATAGCCTATAGGTGCACAAAATACCGGCTTCGCCACATGCTGACCTATTGTATCAAAGCCGTCAGGGTTAAGTACCATCATCTTGCGATCAAACTGGACTCGGTCCCCATTTTCTGTCCGTGCCCTTATTCCCCTTCCTCCAACCGAACCCAGATCTGCATCTCCATTAATAATCCCTTGAACGCGAATCAGATCCAACACTAGCTGGTGCTTCCATCTCCATACCGTAATCAACCACATACTTAATTTTCTAGGTCGTCGCAGTGAGGGCCCAACCATTCTGTGCGTTGATCAGTGATTACCCAACGGCAGACCTTAGATAGCTAACTCTTACGTGGTACGGAAATGGAGCCTCTGAAATATATCAACAACACGAGTGTAGTTATTACTACGAACACATCGAACGGATGTCATCGTGTATAATAATATTCATTTGATCTGTAGACTTATGAATATACCCTAAACAAATAAAAAAATGCATCGAGGTTTGGGGCAATGTACAGTAAGCTATTTTGGTATGGCATTGGGTGGAATAAAGTCAGTTTACTCATCAGACAAGGTGGAAAACATGAGAAATCGGATGAAAGAGGTCGGGACCAAGATAGCTGGCCCTACCGAGATGGTCCGTAAGTCCAAATCCTAACGTGCCCATCACTACTCGCAGTGGCCAAAACGTTCCCAATGGGACTCATATCAACTCCGGTGACATAATTCGTATGGCCCGACAACAGGCACTGCGCCACTCCAGTCCTCGTATCCCAGAATAGAACATTTCGGTCTATAGACCCAGAGACGATCCAAGTGCCATCATGCGAGACAGCTGTGGAAGAAACTTCGGCTTTGTGACCAGTAAGGTTCATTAGGCAGGGTGAGGAAGAGTCGCTCAAGGTGCTCGTGAGTGCTGCACTTGCATCAGACCTAATACCCAACCGACTAACATCCCAATACTTCAACGTCGCATCTGGACTCCCACTTATCAGCCCCTTCCCATCCGGCGTGAATGCAACAGACGAAATAGCCTTCGTATGCCCTCTCAATGTCTGCACCAGCACACCTGTTGTAAGCTCCCAAATGCTCACAACCGTATCCATAGAGCCCACAGCTATGTACCTCCCATCTTGGGAGATAGCCACAGACAAAACTCTGTGGTCAGGGGACAGATAATGGCCATCAATGGTTAGGACTTTGAAAGTCCTATCGTGCACATCCCATATATGCACTGTTCCGTCGCGTGAGCCAGAGACAATAAATTGGCCATTCGGCGAGAAGTGGAGGGAGTAGATGATGCCTTGGTGGCCTTTGAGGATATCGTGGATTTGCTGGTTAGCGATGTCCCAAATCTGTCTCCCGTGAATGAAGGAAGAAAATGAAATGCAAATATTTGGGTTTGAGTCAGCCCTATGTTGACCTTGAAAACCGGGACTACTCACCGTTACCTGCTTATTTTCTCCACCGGTCGCAAGGTACTTTCCATCGGGACTAAAGGTTACACTCGAGAGGTATCCATCGTATTCGTGGTTGAGGATGCTATGGATAGATTAGCCCGATCTTCGACAACCACACAACTGTAACATAAGAATAAACTCGCCGAATCTTAACTCCCGTCTTCACATCATATATCCCAGCCGTCCTCCAACATCCTGTAGCAAGCCACTTCCCATCCCGACTGAACTTGAGACAAGCCACTTCAGAGTCGTGCTTCAGCGTATGCACCACGTTAACATCTAGGACCCGCTTGACCTTTGGTGAGAGGTTGTATAAGACGAACCAGTCGTTGCCTTCGTGTTTGAGACCGGGAGGGTAAGAAGAGAGCTTGACGTCTTCAGGAAAGGGCGATGGTTGCGTGAGAGGTCGTGGGGGAGGTGGAAGTGGGATTTGAATGGGCATTGGAGGTTTTTTCGTGTGTCTGCGCATACGTCCTGGAGCCGCAACGCCTTGCACCTGTGGTTGGGCTGACGTTGTTCGGAACGGAGGACGCAAAACCTCAAGAGAGTTCCCGGCCTTCACAACATGGCCAGCTGACGATCTGGACCTTCCAGCAATGCGTGAGGAAGAAGAAACACCAGGAGAGGGAGAGGGAGAGGATGGCTGGCTAGATTTGGTTTTCATGGATAACCCAGGGCTCTGTCGGACAGGGTTGGACTTTGGAGTGTGTCTCAGTTTGGATTTGGGTGTTTCTGTAGGTCTTTCTATCCTCTTTTGTTCTTTACCTGGTCGGATAGGGTGTCGATTCATTTCTGGAATTTGCAAGGGAACAGGACTAGGACGTCCTCCTGGAGCAGGCGCGTTCTGGATAATTATGTTTCTCTCGTCATCGCAGGCTTTGGTGGCAGTGGCAGCAGCAGCGCGAGCAATCTCGCATTGATTGCGGATCTCGATGAGTTCGATTTCGAGGTTTCCGAGGGATTGACGGAGTTGGGAGACTGCACGTTATAAAGGCGTAAGAGATCAGCTATTCTGGAAGGGAGGAGGGAAGACTCACCTTGAATAAATGT
>JAIUJM010000631.1:0-13778 GCA_026262225.1 Inosperma sp. D86 | reverse complement strand
CCTTCAAACATCTAGATCGTTTTGTATACATGGCGAAGGAGATTGCTGCTGCTATCTACTCGACGAAAGAGGCCGCTCAGATAAGCCATACTCTCGCCTCCGATATCGTAGATTTCGCGAATCGGCTGTGCAGTGACACATGTATAACTTTTACAGCATGTGTATTCGGAATCCTGAATTTTTTTTGACCCACTTACAAAGTGCTGGCCAGAGGAAAATTTTTAATCCAGTGCCACCTTACATGCCTCTGGCAATTCATCTTGTGGGCCAATCGTCCAATTATGTAGACATAATCGTTGAATTAAACAGGTGCAATTTATGGCATACCTCCTCTCCTGAGAGCAATGGACCGGACAATGCCCTCTTGCTGGTTCGTAACATCTGCCCTACTATCGGAGGCCTCGACTGTTGTCTCCGTTTGGTATAGCGTTGTTCGGTTTTAACGCTTGGCATACCTGTTCCTCTGTCGGGATCGGTGTTACAATACGCACGAACTTGTTTTCATGGCGTGTGCCTTCTCCAACGATCGGTCCTCCCAGCCGACCTGGCTGTGTCACCATTCTTTGTTACTTTGCATCTTTCTACTGGTACGACGTGACATATTTCCTCTCAACCTGCGAAAGTGATCAAACTTGATTGTCTTGGCCAATCAGGTTCCTGGACCATGTGCCTGATGTTTTTTTTCGCAACAATTGATAGTCAGTTGATCCTTGACGTTTGCTCATTTGGAGAGTCGAGTCATAAGGCTATTCTCATCCGCTTTGGTCTTAGCAGCATTTGTCAGGTGCCTATCTAGATCGAGCGTTACTCACTCAGTGACTGTTTCCAGGAACAGTACATATCTTCTGGATAAAAGCGTGTGCAAGTCATTTCGGAGATAGGCCTAAAAGGATGTTCTCTTTCCTTTTCCGGATCTTGCCCTATTGTTGCCTGCTTTTGTTCTTCGTTCTCTTATTCCTTTCATAAGACATTTCATATATACGACACATTTCTTGGCATACCCGTCAATTGTTTGCCCTAGCATTCTCATCACGTTGAGCGAACCAGCGGTATTGTTCGACTGACAGTAATACTGTAGCATGTAGAAACAATTGGACCTTAAGGAGTGTTCAACCTCGGCTTTCGGACCTCGCGGGCGAGTTCTTAAAGCATCATATTCGCATTTGGACTTCTTGTGGCTGAGGAATATATATACCAAAGTGTTTCTTCTGTTCATCCCTCCAAGCCAGTTCCGCCACAGAAACCGTGTTCAACCAATAACGCCTCTGAAATGGACTCCTTCGCAATCATTCAGACCTTCTTCAACTTTGGCACTGCTGCCGATGTTGATACATCCGTCCCAGCTGACCAAGACGGTGGTTCGGGTGGAGGCCCTTACTGTGTCATCGCCTGAGGAGCGTGTCCCTCAGAGAGTGAATTATACCCCACATCATTGCAGTGAGTCGGTTCTGTCATCAAAAAATTGATGGCAATGACTAATTTGGTTTAATAGAGCATATTCACGACGTTCACGACGCTCAACTCATGCATTAACATAACACGACATCATCATTCCTCATCGATGCATCCAATTTTTATTTCATTCATTGTACTTCGATCACCTTCCATTAAAAATATTTGCCCTGTACCACTTTATCACTATCTTTTGTCCTTCTTTGTAACGTCTTGAATCTTTACTTTCAAGAATCTTTACAATTATTCTGACATTCCAATAATCGCGTTGTACGTGATTCTATACAGTTACAAATATACCTTCTACGTTTGAGAGATAAGCAGCCTCTTTCTGAATCAAGTTTTACGACTCACTACTCAGTGCCAACGACGAAGCACCAGGCTGACCATTGACATGAATGCCATATTGTCATCATATGTGGCTGGGGAACCTATGACAGACCCGGGTTTTCAACGAAATGAACTGCTTTATATTAATTGGACTATAAATCAAATCTCGCCTTCTTCAGGTGTTTCCTCCCTGGCAGAACCATAGCGTTTATCGACGTCCATAGAATCATCATACCGTGCCCTCTTCGAACTGGGTTTGTCCTTCTTCTCTTCCCGTTTTCTACTACTGGTCTCTCTCTCCTCTCGGTGATATTTTGAAGATGAGCTCCTGTACTCCCTTTCGTATTCCCCTCGGCTGCTTTTCGATTCATAATCATCATACCTCGAATGGTGATGGCGAGAACTCTTCCTGTCATACTCTTTCCCTCTTTCCCGATCGCGCTTATCCTTGTCCCTCTCGCGATCGCGATCTCGGTCGCGTTCTTTTTCCCTCCCTTCTTCGTCCCTATACCCATCTCTATCTCTATCCCTATGCGGATCCTTTCTCTTCCTACTGGTAGTGGACCCTCCATCCTCGGACCCAGTCTCACGCATCCTTTCCTAAATAAAGGACATCTCATCACCTTTCTTTTAAATGGAGAAATGCACAGAACAACATACCTTCTGTCTCTTAACAAACTTGGCAAACGCTGCTTTTCGTCCTTCTTCATCCTCCAACGCTTTAAATTCGGGGAGATGTTCAATCAAAGGCACCGCCTGAAACCAATAAAAATGCTGGGAAAGATTCATATAACCAAATTACCCACCTCCTCGTACTTCATCCCAACATCCAAAACATCTTGCATCTTCTTCATCGCATACCTCAAATCATCCTGCAAGTGCCGCTGTTTCCGTTCTGCTCTCCTCTTTTCATCAGCTTGTTTCTTAACAGCGACGTCATGCATCTAATCCATAGAAAGTAAACAACCCCTTCAAGTAACAAATGAATGAGGAAAAGCATACCGTCTTAAAAACAGTCCTCAAACTATTCTCATCCATCTCTCCTCCAACTTCGCTTCCGACAACACTGACAAATCCCTCCCACGTCATCTGAGCCGTCACGGTAAACGCTCCCATCTCATCATCCATCTTCTTGTCATTAACTCTCTTGATTGCCTCATCCACAATCTCAATCTTCTTATCCAACTTCTGATCAAACACATCAACCACATCCCAAAACAATTCGAGAGGGTTCGACCCGGGGTTACCTAGCATATCCAAATACCGATCATCGTCTTTGAAAAGAGGGTATACCTCCTTCCATTTTGTTCGAGCCTTGATTTTTCCTGTTTGAACGAATCCTTGCAGCAGGTCCTGCAAAATATGCGTTATTTTAAGTCCAAAAACAGGAAAGGAAAAGAACAAAACCCACCCGAAACCCTTCTCTACCCCTTCTCTCCCTCCTTGTCTTTTCAACCTGTCGTCTTCTAACAACCTCCTCATATTCCCTCTCCCTAACACGGCTATAATCCTCAAAAGCCAATAAAATGTCTAAACTAGGCAACTTCCTCAGCTCTTCATCTTCATTCCACTCATCAGAGTTCGTCAACCTGTCATATGCATCCCTCCATCGAGTCAAAACGTCAACATCAAGCGATTTGAACAAGGAAACGACTTTGGTTATAGATGCCGCTCGCTTGGCTCGTGTTTCGTTCTTTGAGGTTTTAATTAGAGGCAGATGCTCATTTAGAAAACAATACTTACGACTTCACGTTCCCTAAGCTCGCCAACATACTCTTCAAAAATCAACTTCCTCTCATTCTCAATCTTCGCCTGCTGCCAAATGGGGTGAACGCCAAACAACTTATCCGCAGTTCTAAAAGTTGTATAATGAAACACGTTCGGGTTCCCCTTGAGCATATTCCGTATCGCAGGTCTCAATTTTGCAAGTCTCGCTTCTTTTTCTTCAATCTCTTTTTGCTTGAGTGATGTTGTATACTGTTAGCGTAGGGTGCTACTTTAGTTTTTCTTCCAAAGGAGACACAAAACGGCTCACCTTCTCCCAGCACGCCTTCTTCTCGGCCAAACTATTCAAAGCCCTGTACAAGGGGTCGGTAATAATAGCCCTCATCGTCTGATCCCAAGTCCAATTTGCATCAACGCCTGCTTTTCTCAACAAGTGAGTGAATGCTTTTTCACCCTCCTCAAGCGTTTGAAACCCGTTGTGTGGGATGACAGGGTCTTCAGGAAGGTTTGGACGGGCAGGAAGAGCTGAAAGGGGAAGAGAAGAGGTAGCGTTGGTACTGGGGGTGCTTGAGGTAGGGAGGGAGGTCCCTGTTCCGGTGCTGGGTGTGCTGACTACCCCGTTTTGGTACCCTGAAAGCTGAGAGGGATCAGAAGGTCCAGTGACGGGCGTGAACCCTGGTGCTGTTATGGCGCGTGGAGGGCTGGCATTGTAAAATAAGATCAGGTGTGAAGAAAGATGGAAATGGACGTACCCATTTGCAGTCGCTGCTTCTTTCTCTACCTTCTCGAGAAGGAGGAGAAGTTCGTCAGGCATATCCCATTTTGATTCTTTGGTTTCGGTCTGCAGTTTCATTGTTAGGCCAGATGTTTGAGTAGAGATATGGGAACGTTTTACGTTGTAGTAATACTTTCTCCCTCCCGAAAAGTATTCTTTCCATTTAGTTTGGTTAAGTGCGCGCTTTGGTTCAAGGGGAAAAAGCTGAGTCCAAATCTGTCAGTCTGTCAGTCAATAGCCCTTACCTCAAAAGGAGTTTTAAGTTCTACAACCAAGCCATAAAAATCGTTAGCAGTTGCTTCCCATCCTAAACAAATGTGCTGACCATCAGGTTTCTCCCAAACACTTTGCTTACTTGACGTATTGAACCAATACGTCCGACCTTCTGGGTTTCGATGTTCTGTCTGTTAATATGTAGCGTTTATATCAGTAAAACGGAGAGGCGAGTTGGGGAGTTGGACTTACCCACATACTATATAGTAGAAGTGTGACAGTGCTGAACAGTGAAGAGACCGCGGTTGAGGTCCTTTGTTAGTCTGTGTTTGGCTGCGTCGTTGACAAAACTCTGTAAGCACTTATCGATATCGCCCATCTTCTGCCAAAAACCAAATATCTGGGTAAGTTACACTCTTAGTCATTTCTTTTTCATCGCCCCTATCGGTGCACTGCGCCTTTCCTATGGCGTTTATGGCAAATCGTCACTCTTCGCTCGAAGAGTTGTTGAGTGTACGGATTGTCGGGGTTCTCGAAGCTCTTACCCCACAGGACCCACCCGATACACATCGTCTCCGACTACCACAGGTGGCTGCGTTGTCCGGTGTCGTAGTGTCCACTTCGTATACATGTCCGTCCCAAAACTTTGGGAATGGTTGGCTTCTCTTGTTTGTAAATGAGTTCTGGGATTCCATCATATCCGTGATGATTCCATAACTTGGAGGACCTTGCTTCTACTGCAGTAACCTTCTCCGACTTCAATGATGTTGCGAGTGCATGATAATGTTGTGGATCATAGCTAGAGCTCTTGAGGTTTTTTTTTCTTCCTCACTGCCAGAGCATAATGCTGAAGGGGGTTCATTGAGCTTGCATACGAGGGGGTTTGCACACCTTTTTGTTTTTGAAAGTTGACGGGAATAGATGGGCTAACAATTTATTTTGCTCTAGACAATGGTTTTTATGGATGGGCACTTGAATTTGTCCCTTTACTAGCACCAATACCATTGGACCGTCTTTGGGTCTGCGAAGTTTCAGATTCTGGTCAAGTAGCATAGCGGCATTCTGCTAGACTTTGCTTCCACTCATTGTGGCTGTCTCCCAGTTGTCACTTTGGTCTTCTTCGCTACTCACTTCTTTAAGGTATCGGGTTTTGTTGTCCTAGGCATGTCATTAGGGGAAAGCAAAATTAGCACCTGTTTACTTACAAATGGCCTGAATGATCGCTCTGAACTGACACCAATCAAAGCGATATTTTGTTATTACGCTTACCTCCGGTCTTTTCGGGCTGTATTTGTGTGTGACCCTTTTCCGCATCCAACACTGATATGATTTATTTACTCTTGGGCAGTGCCAAGAATCTCCTCCCATGTGCCTACTTCGTATTTAAGAGAGATCAACAATAGCCAAAATTTCCTCCAACAACCATGTCGTTTACTACTCTCCGCATCTTTTCTCTATCCACTCTGGTACTCCTCGCATCCCAAGTTTTGGCTGTGCCAGCAGATGGCCCTGTAAAGTGTAAGTTCGTCCCGTCAAATGGATTCCTTGTGTCTGACTCTCGCAAGGTGGTGATGTGAATGGGGATGGCACGGTGAGCCATTTCTGACTCAATCTACTTGGCAAGTCCATTCTAAATAATCACCATTGTTGGTGTCTTCACACATTTTAGTTCATCGCATGTAAGCGTGCTGTTACACCACACTTTTCTGTATCATGTCTGATGCCCTTTGCGCACAGGCACAAGTGGATATAGATGCTGTGGACTTGTGACTTCGGATGTCGGAACGTAAGCACAGCTGTTGGTAACAAAGAGTGGTTCTGCTAATGATTTTGCAGATGCATCAAGTCAAGCTTCATCTGCCCTCAAGGCCGGGAATAGTAAATTCTGGGTGAAAGTTTAAGGTAATTGCTCTCAGCGACGACAGCAATGTAGAGGATTTTGTTATCGGTGAAGCGAATGCGAAGTTTAATTGACGTGATTCTATATACCGGAAAGATTCGTACTGTGATGCCGTTTAGCACGGAGATCTTGTTGAACAAGACAAGTGATTCTCTTGAATTCGACGACATAAATAACGACCCGAAGTTAAAACGCCCTGTTATTTAGTCAATGTCTCTAGACAGTGACCAAAATGGAGACTAAACTTCCAAATGGGGCACTGCTCAATAGAGGCAATAAGGAAAATGAACGCTTGCAGCCACTGGCACAAAACCTGCTATGCGTGGCCCTACATTTGTCAGCGAGCTCGTTTCCTATTCCTAGCCGTGGGTGATGGCCATATTAAAAGCCATAGCATTACATTATGCCAAGGTAAATGTACTCCTTGGCCTTGCACCTATCCCAATCTTCTCATAAATCTTCTCGATCCATTCCATCGTCGCTATGCAATCCTCTTCTCCAACCCAACTCTCAGGCTCCCGTCCTCTAATCTTATCCACCAGCGCGCCAAGTTGATACCGATACGTGCTCCACCATTCCTCTCCCTTCAACCCTTTTTCTTCTTTAGGCTTATATACCTTCTCCGTACGCACACTTTCCTTCATCCCCTCCTCGTCTTTCGTCCTTACGGTTATCGAATGATAGAGAGTAGGCATAATAAAATTGTTCAATTCTACTGAGCCTCGCTCGCCTTGGACCTTGAACCCAATCGAATAGTTGGGTATGATGCCGTACTTTGGCGGCGCGCTTAGATCCACTTCCAGCGTTGCTGTACCTCCGTTTGAAAGAGAAAGGGTTGCAGCGGCTCTGCAGTCGACGTTTGGTATATAGTCGGGATCTTTAGATTTCGATTTTGGAATGTATGGCTCGTATGTCGCAGTGGTGACTGATGTAGGTGTCATGGAAGACATGTACAGAATACAATTCATCGTGTAGCCTAGATATAAATGAGAAGACCATTCATGTCAGGATGTCACAGAAGCGATGAACTTACATCCAAGATCCATTAAAGCCCCTCCACCGAGTTCATAATCATACCTAATGTCTCCCTCTTTAATCCTACCCCTCCCAATGATCATTTTCGCTTCAACCTTCTTCACCTCGCCTATTTCTGTATCCACAACTTCTTTAACCCTAGTCAAAGCAGGATGAAATCTATAATGATACGCGTCCAACAGGACAACACCCTTCGTCTTTGCGAGGGCATACATCTCTCTTGTCTCATCCACCGTATTCGCCGAAGGTTTCTCATTCAGCACATGTTTACCTTCATTCAAAGCAAGCATTGTATATTTATAATGCATCGCATTAGGGAGCTATACACGAGTAGCATCAGTCGTTGGCCAGGCATCCTTGAAAGTAGACCAAAGACTCACAGCATTATAAACAACATCAACCCCCTCGTCCTTAATCAACTCCTCATACGCCAGCCCCTCACCTCCACCGAACACCTTGCCCTTTTTCTTTCCATCCTCATTGGTCCCTTCCAGATCGATTCCCCACTCCATTGCAGCTTTTTTTGCCTTCTCGAGACTCCGAGCAGCAACGGCGTAGATGACGACATCAGGGTGAGTTTTGGAAGGTGAGATAAGAGCATTTGGAGCGATTGCCGCTGCCCCTAGGATGCCGAAACGTAGAGGTTTGGGAGCTGGGGATGCCGAAATACAGCCATCAGTGGTTGAGGAAGGAGGAACAGCAGGAGGGTTGTAAAACTTGTAAAGTCGGGTTAGAGTTGATAGAGACATGATATTCTCTTGCTCTGTTACTTTCCCCTCTACGGTGCCCAAGCTTTGTCCAGGTTGAAGGTCGAGAAATCAAGCCGAGATGTTTATCCGTGGCATTCTCCATGAATAGCATGTGATGGCTGCAACTCCAAACTGCTCAAGTTGAACAGCTTTCAGTACACTAGGTATTATATATATGTATTATACTATCTGGTTTGTTACTTATCATTCAGCAATTTAAATCTAATGGATGCGTACGTATGCTAGACAGTAACCATCATAGTTAGAGGCTGAGTCGTAGTGCAGGGGCCTGCCTTACATTTGGCCCAATGTCTCCCGTGAACAAAATTTCTAAGATCCAGCCGGGCTTGCTTTTGTCGCCCAACCACGAATACATTACTCTGACGATGAAGGGATTCTCTGTGTATCTCAGGTATCCACACGAGTCGCAAAGGTGACCCGTCCCGGACACTCGGATATATCGCCCACCCATCATTGTCAATGAGGGCTTCATTGAAGTTGGCCGCGTCTGGATTGTCTGGGACAGAACAAATGAAAAGTTGCTGGTCTTTCACTGCAGCTCGTAGATCCCATACACGGACGGTGTAGTCTTCCGATGTGGTAGCCAAATACTGTCCGTCCCTTGAGAACGCCATGCGGTTGACATCGTCTACATGGCCTGCCAATAACAATGGATCCTGAAGGACAATCTCACTGTCGCCTTCGTTGAACACTTCAAACACCAGAATCGTGTAATTCTTTCCTACGAACGCTACCCTTCGTCCGTCCTGTGTTAATATGACAGGCCAGTCTTGACAATAACCCCAATACTCCTTTTGAGCATCGTTGAGGCCCACAGACCGCCTTACTACGTTCCCGGTAGTGGAATCCCATATACATACTGTGTGATCTGTTGCAACGGAGGTGATGAATCTCCCATCGACTCCAGAGAATGCGAGTGCCTTGACTGGATCGAGATTAGGTGTGAATGGACCCATAACGCAGCCAGAATTCATGTCCCAAACAAATATCTTGGCGTGAGAGCACGCCACCACTACGCGATGTGTTGAATCCTTTGATTCGGAAAGTGCAAGACAGTACACTCCAAGTCCGTCCGAGTCGCATATTTGCATTGGTCCAGCAACTATTGCACTAGTCAAAACATTCAAAACACAGACTGTCACGGTCGATATCGGGCTTGAAGTGGAAAAGGCCACAAGTTCGTCCACATCAGGTGAAAAGGCGACGGTGATGTATTCTTTGCCATGGCCAGTGAACAGAGGCTCTACAACTTGCTTTTTGTTCTGGGCTTGGATGTAAATTTTACGGTCGTGTACCAATGAAATCAATGATCCATGCAGTGAAGCTGCGACCTCAGCCCATCCCCCCTCCTTATTATTGTCCCCTTCCCTTATCTTCGCCAGGTACTGTCCAGTTGAGGCATCGAACGTGTGAAGCGTTCCATCCTGCCGCCCTACAACGATTCGAGAGCCGTCAGGGCTAAATGTAACTGAACAAGGCACCATCAATTCCTCCCCAGCAAGCTCACTGGTATTTTCGCCAATTAATCGTATATCCCACACGCGCACGATTCCAAACCATGAACCAGACACGATCTGCTTTCCATCCCCCGAGAATGCGAGGCACATCACCCTGTCGTTGTTGAATGGA
This sequence comes from Inosperma sp. D86, assembly GCA_026262225.1. Taxonomy (NCBI): domain Eukaryota; kingdom Fungi; phylum Basidiomycota; class Agaricomycetes; order Agaricales; family Inocybaceae; genus Inosperma; species Inosperma sp. D86. The sequence goes on along the minus strand of JAIUJM010000631.1, from coordinate 3,949 downwards.
CCTCCAGCAAGTCTTCCGGCCAATTTGCCGTTTGCATACCAGACAAAGGTCTGGTTCGGACTGCTCGTAGCAATGAGCTTGCCATCAGATGAAAAGGCTGTCGCTTGGGACCAGTAATAGTCGGAAGTATATGCCTTCTCCTGCCACTCCATAGCTTCGAGCCATGAGCAAGGAGTGAAGTTGCTTTCCCAAGAATATAGTGCCGGATTGAAAGAGGTCTTATCATCATAATGGACAACGGAGTCAATTGTACCGGTTGGAATCTCCAGGTCCTCAAACAGCTTCTGAGCCACCACTAAATCTCCTGTTTTCGTGTTCCAGGCACGAATGGTACCAAAACCCGATCGTGAAATGATATGTTCTTGATCGGGCAAAAACGATGCTGCCCACACAGGGTTATTATGTCCTGTGAAAAACCCAGCTATCATTTCTCCTGTCTCTAAGTCCCAAATCAAGACTGCGCAGGCTTGCCAACCTGAGACGAGTTGCTTGTCATCTTTCGAGAACGACAGGGAGGAAACAGCTCCTTGGTGGCCTTTCAAGGTCTTCTTCTGGCCGCCTATAACTGCTTCTTGGGCCGTACCCACATCCCAGATTCGAATCCTCCCATCCGATGTGCCAGTGGCAAGGAGCCTGCCGTCATATGAAAACACAATTGCCGATACAAAAGTGACAAGGGCTTTATCGACCTCCATCATCTCGTCATATAGCTGGCTGTTGTCGCTCTCTTCATCCATATTCTCGTCCTCATCAGACATTTGATCTTGATCTTGATGAGCATCTAACAGCCCGCAAACCCTCATTCCTGTCAATGCATTCCAGATACAAACGAAACCGTCATCTAGACCTGCAGCAATGTATTCGTTGTCCCTTGAGAACGCAATGCAAATAACATCCCTCTGGTCAGGCGCCGAAATAGTCGTTTGTAGAAGTGGCCACTGACTTAACCTCCCGAGTTCAAGTGTACAGGTATAAGGGAATAACGGCGAGTAAAGCTTGTAGAGAATGGACGAAGATGGAGTAAATGGCAGGGCAGACAAATAGATATGGGGTGTGCTTTGCGAGATTGGCATCCCGAAGTACCGCACGAAGGCGATGGCGTCGGTGACCAATTCTTGTAAGGTATGTATTCCTGCGTTCTGAACCAATGTTAATTATTCTCATTCAAGTCGTGAACATAAAAAGTTAAATTTACTCACCTTCTGCTGCTGTATTTGGCCTAGCCAAGTTTTTAATGACAACAATGACGTTGTGGCACTGGCCACTTCCCTCTTGACACTTAACACCTCCAGCCAGAAAAGAAATTTCTCTGCCATTAGAGCCCACAAAGAAGCAAATAACTCCGTGTCGAGGCCAGACATTGCCGCCACATGTCTTGCCCAAAAGCGACACGAGTACAAAAGAACAGAAGGAATAAATTTCTCGATTTGGTTCTCGAGATCTGGAACTTCGCTATTCAGGCAGTGTGACGTCTCGAATTCACAGATGTTGAATCGAAGGGTCTGATGCATTGTTTGGAGCGTCGCAAATGCTAAGTTCCTATGAGCATTATCCAAGTCAATATAGAATTTGCCGCTTCGTTTTTGGTCGGTGAGAAAGTCTCGGAAAGAGGTGTGGAGGGGTGCAACGGGAAGTGTCGAGTTAGACGGGGTGACATTGCTGAGTAGAGAACCGAGGTGCGCAACTATAACGGATACATCCTGAATTGCAGTTGATCTTGCCCCATGAGCAGCATATTTGTTCATGGTTTTAAAGGAATCTATGGAGAGTGGCTGACAAACTCCCAAAACTTGTCCCATTACAGTCCGGAATCTGTTACAGATTTCTGAATCTTCCATATTAAATCTCTCCAGAACGGTGGTGTACAGAGAATCCAGGGCGTTGGGACCTTGTCTAACGTTAGTCGGGAATAATACCATCTGGACGCATTGCATAGCACTGAGACCAGGGGGCGGATAGGCAATATAATGGGAGGCGACGGCCGCCCATTGAAACAAGTGCTCCGCTTTCCTTGCCAACTCACGAAGACTGTCTTCGTCAACCTTTGCTTCGGTAAGTTTGGTACGCAGATAGGCGTAGATGTCATTATCTACGCCATGAGAGAGAACAGGATCGTCCATGTGCATGTCACGGAAGGCTGATGCTGGAAGATCCTTGAATGCTCGCATTATTTCTGCTTCGGGTCGAGACGTGATGAAGATGCGAAAATTCGATGGTAGCTCAGACAAGCGTCGTGCAAGGAAAGTATGGAAGTTGGTGCTTTTGTTGCCATTACCGACAGATGGATTTCTGTTGTTGACATCTTCACTCTCATCTAAGGCATCGATGACAACAAAAACGGGACCGACAAAGTGTAGATTCTGGAGTGGAGCTCGTAGAAGCAAATCGAAAAGTGTTGTATAGTCTTGTGCATACATTACGTCTGGGTTGTCGTGAATTATCTTCCCCAAGGCATCTTTGTAGGCAGGATAGCGACTGCAAAGATCACGAGCCAGCGTGGCGAAAAACCGATAGGACTCCCGGTGAGAAGTCTGTCCCCTGACAAAGAAATAAGAGGTCGTCAGACGCCCCATGTCGCGGAATCTACGCGCAACTTCATGGGCAATCGTGGATTTGCCTGTGCCCGCTTGACCGAAAAGCATTAGGACAGTGCTCGTGGGAGGCCGAGGATCGTTTACCCAGTTCATGATGGCGTCCAGGAACTTAATGCGAGTCTGTGGGAGACAACCCTTATTTCGATAGAAACTTGTTCCCATTGAGCATAGTTCTCCTAATTTGATGTCGAGATCTAAATGGAATACAATTGACACATGTAATATGAATGACAACAGATTACACACCAAGATTGTTGATACTCTTCTGAACGGACTCCAGGTCTGCAAGAATGCGAAATACATTAATTCCGGTATCAACAATGACTTCACTAAGGAAGTCATCGTGAAGTTTCTTGAGGACTTGGCGATAATTTTCAATGGCCGTCTTTTTGTTGAGGAAGATGTTTTTCATAATTCGTTTCGCTAGAGATTAACAAATTAGCACTCCTGGAAAGACGGAGGAGTAAAAGTCACGTACAGAAGTTGACATCCTTCATATAGGACTGGATAAAATGGCCACATTCGTTGATTTGCTCTAGCAGTCGTTTGAGTGTCCTTCTATGGTTAACTGATTGCTCGCACCGCGACCTCAATGTTTCTGCGTCTGGTGCTAAATCGAGGGCATGCTCAAGTGCGTCAAGCAAGTCCATAACGGATTGATCGAGCTCGACCTGTTCAGAAATTTTCTGGAATAGTAATCATGTCAAAACTGGAATATTAGAAGGTTAAAAACGATGGTTCATACCGTAGGTATATATGAGATGACATGCCATGCCAGCTGTGCGTAGGAATGGATCTAGACGAATGTGGTCAGATCAATATAATGCATACATGAAACACACCTCAGAAATAGGTTTTAAAACAAGCACAACAAAGCCAAGCCGTTCACTAACAGTTTGCCACTTGTCAAGGAAGATACCTGCAAAGGTGGCAGCGTTTTGTGTCGACTCCCGGGCCTGTTTCACGGTGTGGGAGGCACTGACAATATCAGCTACCAAAGATGAATCGATTTCCATCCGTTCCAGAGCTTCTGTAACTTCTTGCACACACGAACGAGCATCCTCAACATTATCGGCAACGATAGACAGGCCACGGCCAGAGTTCTCTGTTCGGGCTGAATACGGAGGTCGGTTCTTCTCATGTGCGAGAATGCGACGAGTGGACAAAGTAACTGATATAGCTGGCGAAAATGCTCCCTGTGCAGTGGACACAAAAAAATCTATAACGATGTGTCAGATGACTTACAAGCGTGGAAGATGAAATCGGCAAAACAAACTGTTTTGGGAAGAAAATAGCATTTTATATGGAATAATGAAGGTAGCGAGAACTTCGTCTTTGTCGCCATTTTGTGTTCC
>JAIUJM010000630.1:0-13791 GCA_026262225.1 Inosperma sp. D86 | reverse complement strand
GACTTCTCAAGTTTAGTTTTGGTCAGTTTCGCCTCAAGTTGGTGGTGTGTCCCTCTTTTACCCATCACAGTGAACGGTAAACATAATGAGGTCAGGCGTTTGTCTGTGTGCAGTTTGAAATTATTGTTTTCTAATGGAACTGCCTTAAAGAAGCATAAAAACGGTTCCACTGAAAACCGCCGATGAGTGTGGGCATCGCCATGATTAAGGTGTATTAATAGAGTGCCCACGAAAGCGCTCATTTACAGTATCGGCTCCATATTTTAAGGTAATGAGGTAACGTACCCCAACTGGAATATTTCAAAAGTTGTTGTCAGTTCTATATTATAGATACTAGGTATTGACACCATTCGTTTTCATGGCAGAGTCATCAATTATTTTTGAGTATAATTTAAATCAGATCTTCAAAGGACACATCCACAACCCCTGATGCATCAAGAAAAAATTCCCATTTGGAGGGCTCTTCCATGCCAATGAAGTGTGGTAGGGGGTATATACCACAGGACATTTGCTAGTCAGCAAAAGAAGGAAATTTTTCAGCCGATTAAAAACGTAACGTCCAAATATTGGGTAACATGTGTGCTTTGATATGGCTGATCCAAGATCAAACAGGACCTCTTTCGTGAAGCCAGAAAAAAAGCGCACCTCACCCCAAGATGTGTCCGAATGACCCAAGACGTTCATCTTCAAAGCAGCATGCAATAATTTTGGCGTTGGGTCCATTTAGTTTGTAGGACCAACCCATTAGTGGAACAGACCTGTATTGTTAGCGTAAGTATAATGCCACACAGCCGACGATACGAACATGGGGGCAAGAAGGTCCATGGGGTTGATTTCAATTTATAGGTGAGTAGCGTCCAGGGCGTGTGTTTGATGGTCGACCATTCAATATGTTTACCTTCTCATTGCAAAGCTTCAGTGTCTCTGATAAATGCCAAGATGAGTACCAATCTCGTCGTTGGCAGGTCCTTTGAGATGTAGACGTAGTCCAGTTAAGCGCCAATGATATCAGTGGTCTGCAAGTGAAAACAGTACCTGATAGGGATAAGTAGTCTTCAAACCAAGCGCAGGTGGCGGAAGAGTACTCACATACAACTAGCCGTATGAGAATCTATACCTTCCATCCAAGGTCGTTTGTCGATTCAGATTTGCATTCCCCTTCAGAAACACCCCACAGACTTGCTGACAGAAACAGAAAAGGGATTATGGTGATACCTGCCGGACGTATAGCCAGTTTCACGAGTCTGTCAGCCACCCAAACTTTGTGGTGATCCCAAAGCACGATCCAGCCTCCACCGTAAAGATGGAAAGAAGCTTACTTCGCCGCCGATTTAACTTGTCAGCCGCGTGCTCGGAAATTGATCCTACACGTCCTTCGAAAGCTAAAGGCCTAGAGGGAATTTGTCTTCATCAGAGACCAAAGAACAGAGGACAACACTGTCATCTTCAGCGGCTGCAATGACAATTTCAGCGTACGCTTACGCTCCCAAAAAGTTAAATTAACCAACCAACTAGTAAACAGACCAGATTGGTGATATACTTATCACATTATGATCATTGGGAAAAAAGATAGGCGGTTGATCTTCACCGGTATGATGTTTAAGGGAATGTGTCTGGCTGGGGATAATCCTTATGGCGGGAAAGGATCCGAAAATCATTCTGGAACTTACGTCGACGTGAATATTTAAATCCCGGCTTGACAATCCAAAATCCGCCGACTGTACCACATCTACTTTTGTGCCCGCCCAAGGGACTAGCATATTCTTATTGCCATGGTCGCCGAGGCTCTTCTCCAGCTCTTTTCTCGATCCGCTGCATCTCACATTAATCGAGGTCGGCAGGTTCACAACAAGTATAAAGGGAGTTCTACTTATGGATGCGCCGGCGATGTTCTCCTTGTTACCAAAAGGTATTTGAAACAACGCTGATAGGGGTAAGTGGGCACAGGTTGATGGCTTGGCACAATCAGAAATCCGAAGAGCACATCAATCATTGGCAGAGAATCATGAAATGCAACGTAAGGAAGTTAATAGTGGATGGCAATGATGTTAGCGACGGAGGGGAATGCTCTAGAAACGTCCTGAGAGGCTTCGCTCTAATCGGCTAGCCAATACAGGGTTCTACCATGTCCCATGACAGCCAACATACTTACTATTTGACAGACATGAGCCGCTCAACGGGCAGTAGGTGGCCAACTAGGCTTTGTCTCTGCTCTCGCATTAAGGGGTGCGTCTGCAGCTGTGGGAGCAGGGACATGAAGCTTTGAGCTTACTTCCCGCTTCGCCGAACGCATGTCACCTCTGAAGCCAATGAAGTAAATCCTCGTGGAAGGGGTGTCTGGATTGGCCTAAAGTTATTTCCGGTTAGTGCGAGTCTGTGGTAAGAGAAAGGGACCTTACAAATAGGAGAGATAAGGAATGGACGCTGGTGAATGCTGTCACCCTCAGAGGGTATTCGACCACACCACTCTCTCCTTCTAATAGTGAGAGGTCTAGCTGAGGTTGTAAGCTTTCCGCATCAGAGAAGTCGAGAATATTAGGGTGGTTGTTATATATCTTGACATGGCGTGGCGCAAGGTCTCCCCTCCCTATTACAGGATTGCATACTAGGCCAAGGAAAAATTCAACGGTGGTACATACCGACTTTAAGCAGCATAGATTTAATCCGAACATTCTCCATAAACGGAACGTGGATCATGAGCTGTGTTAATCGTATCAGTCTACAGACTCCTTGGTCACCGCGACAACCGTCACTTTGACGTACCTGATCATCCACGTTTGACTCAACATATCTTTCCTCATCTTCTCTCTCGTCCCATGGTTTGATCACAGCTTTCACAGACTCTGGAATGGTCGCATTTAAACCGTACACACTTCCCAAGGTGCAATTTATAAAGGAATCATCTTCATCTTTAGATTCAAGTGACGCGGAAGGACTGAAATGACCCTACTTGTTTTTATCGATTACGGGATACAAGTTTGTTAGGTCTATCCCAGCAAGCTCAGCAGAGAGCGGGTTCAGCAGCGAACCCGAAGGTGACGGAAAAGAGGAGGAATTTGTGGACATCGATTGAAGGCTGAGATGATCGCTCAGCAGAAACTAAGAATGTTACGTAATCAGCACAGATGATGTAAGTCCTCGGCCGCCATTCCCGTGGGGTGCAACCCAGGTCTCTACTGAAACAGACGATATTTCTGACGGAAACTGTATCATTCGGAGGTGAAGCATGTGCATGGGCATGAAGATCCTTTTTTTTGCTGATCCCATCAGTAACAAAGCGATTGAACAACTAGAAGTTGGGCGAACGTTGCACGAACGAGAAATCGACTGTTCCGCCTTCCATTCACGTTCACAAACAAATTGTAAGTTAGGTAAGGCATATCTCTGAGAAAGAAGAAATACGGCATGTGATGGACATGTGAAACAATTTGCATTAGGTTTGATGAGCTATCTGGTTGTAAAGCTGACTTGTTTCGCAAACCGGCATTCATTGTGGGTCAATGCCAGTTTTAGAGTTTGGCTACCCATTAGGGGATCACACAACAAAGACGTCCTATGTATGAGTGTGAAGGACCGGTGCTGTCGCATCAAAACAGGACCAGAGTGTGGCAGTGGTGATGGGCGCCTGAAATTAGATAATAGCGTTGCGCGGTCGTAATGTTACCAAATATGTGTATACCCACACACACAACCTTATCGTAGTCCCGTATATAAAGGCTTCCGGGAAGTGGGGATTTTTTCACTAAGCGAGCGCTGGACGCCCACCCCTGATTCACAACACGACCTTCAATACTCTCAGGCAGACTTTTTAACAATGGTCAAGATTACCAACTTCCTCATTTTCGCACCCCTCCTTGCGTCTTCTGTGCTGGCCCTCTATGTACCAGACGAAAACATCTATGAGTCAGTGACTTCGATTTATCTGTAGCCTCCTAGTAGCTCATCAGGGAACAGGCGCGACGAGTTTGATGTCGCTGATGTTGAAGCCCGTGAACCATTTTTCTTCCTCGGACCCCTATTGTGAGTGATTCATGCTGTCCAATGTGACAAGTGCTGACAGGACTATAGGAGGGTTGGTGCTAGCCTTCTAGGCGGCCGGAGAAAGCGAGACTTGGAGGATGTTGACTTCATGGAGCGGGAATTCGATGACGATATGGATATCTGAATAATTAATGGATAATTTGCATCGGCTCGCTGAGCTGCGAGTCTGAGCCCTCAGAACAAGATCGAACCTTGAAATATAGTAGAAATCGAATCAGACGGTTGGATGTATTCTAATATTTGGCATGGTGTGTGCCAAGCGGAAAATGTCAAACGGAAGTTAACTTGTGAATGATGGGGAGTAAATGCATGGTCTGCTTGTAAGTAATTGACAGCATGCGTGGGTTCGATAGGCACGAATTGACAACAGGTACTGGGAAGTGTCGTGTACCATATTTGCACCAGATGGCGACGGGATGTAGTCCACTGAAGTTCACTGAGCCCCCGAAGCGTCCCAGCCCGTAGACGGGACTGCGGTATCAGTACAAGAATGAATCAGAGGTGAACTGCTAAATTGAACAAATGGGCGGTAATTCAAAGTTATTCTCGGAGTCGGTGAAAACTCGGAGTCCTGATTGTTTCATAGAGGAGCCATCAAGTTTGAACGAACAGCACCAAGCCTTGAAGGTCACCGCCAAGTAAATTATCCATGGTCTTCAGTAGTCTTCAGCTCTTCGTCTTGGTCCTCCAGATATCAAGTATTCGTGCCCACGCGGGGATCATCGACAAACATGACAAACCCGGACCGACTCGTGGCAGTGCCACCATAGACCACGTGCTTTTGCAATACGACTTCGGCTTGCATTCGGCAACATTCTCTTTTCTACATACTTGATGAGCATACTGCGAGTCGGGCGGCTTCTACGCCCTATTTCTCGTGGAATACGGATACAACTATCTGCCGTGTCAACATATAATGCTCGTACGTTTTCGAGTACGTCACCAGCTTTGAAGCGATCCAACAAACTCGATCCCACCTTGTTTAGTGGGTTTGATGAGTTGGTTGAGACTGGCAAGTTGTCTGTGGACCCAGAAGGTATGAACGCAGTTCAGGTGTTTTTTTAAAACAACACAAAACGATGGTCAACGTTGCCTTAGCAGTGAACGTGCCTCAAATTAGTTCAGACGGGACGAAGGAAGAGTCGAGGGACTTGGACGCAGAGCCGGAAAGTGAGGAAGATCCCACTGAAGAGGCAGAAGATACACGTAAATGTACGCTCTTTACTCTTTCTATTCCATGGTTCGTTAAACTCCTGTTGCAAATCTCCAGATCCTCCCCTCGCAACGCCAGGTTTTGTTCCCAAAAATTTCTTCAAATCTTGGTCTCCAACCGCAATGGAACCTGCCTTGGCCAATAATGGTACCTTCACTTCATTAAACTGGTTCATGTAGGTTGACTAATGCCGCCAGAACTCACCCTCTTTGCCTACATTTCCCAACTCCTTGATTCAGAACCATGTGAAGAAGTGTATCACTCGCTTGATCACCACGAAAAACTAGAATTCAAAAAACATTGGATATGCTACGAACTTGACCAGGACAATCCGCAGGCCCACTTGCCATTAATAGAGTTATATTTGAAACATGGCTTGAAGCTTCTTCCTCCTTCCATGGGGATGGTCGACGTGGCGGACAGGATAGAAAGCATAGATCAAGAAATGGTTAAGGAAGCCTTACGAGAGGCGGATATTTCGGGGACGTGGACTATCGATAGGTCGATACTTGATGGTGAGTTGGCCGGCTTTCTATATTCTACATCACGCTGAGGGTGATTTTTTTAGAGTTGAAAGAAACTACCGTTGAATATCCTGATCTGATGACACCTGACCCTCTACTCGACCCACGAGACGTATTGGAACTTCCACCGACGAAAACCAGTCGTTTCCACAATCGCGTTATCGTCCGCAACCACCGCTCAGTATTCCACAACTATGATGAGGAGGCTGAAGACGATTTACTGGCAGAAGACGAGCTGCCAGAGGATGAAAACGCTGATCAAGACGAAATGATGCGGGCGTTGCCCGTACCGAACAAGTACTACAAGGACTTGCAGCAGTCTATCCTCATGCGGCGAGGAGTAGTGCAGCAAACGGGCAAGGGTAAAATTCGACGAGTAGCCTTTATGGTGTTGGTTGGCGATGGAAACGGTCTGGTAGGCTATGGTGAAGGCAAGCACGGTCATGGATCTACAGCATTAAAAGCGGCGCGGTTAGCGGCTGTCCGAAACATGGACTATGTCGAGCGTTTCGAGCAACGCACGATCTGGACAGAAATGTCGACAAAACTTGGGTCTACGCATTTGATTCTACGGCCGAGACCTGTGGGATTTGGTTTGAGGTGTAATCCTCATCTACATCGGATATTGCGTGCCGCTGGGATGAAGGATATGAGTGCGAAGGTATGGGGAAGTAGGAACAAGTTGAATGTGATCAAGGCCGCATTTCGATTGTTGCATTCTGGGCATGCTCCGACTGGCATGGGCGATGGTGTGGGTGGTAAAGGTAAGAAACTTGCGAAGGGTGGAGGAATGAAAGGAAAGCATGATATTGAACGAGCTAGAGGTCGTAAATTAGTCAATCTACGGAAATAATGCTTATGCGAATGGGCTATTATCACTACAAACATGATGAGTCCCTATATAAAGAGGTTCTCAATAGCACAGCAAATCCACGGATGAAAATAGTTAATCTGACGAGTGAGAGGAAACGTGAACAGCGACTCGGACTGAAGGTTTTAACACCTGTCATTTGTAGAAGGTCCATCAAGGCAACCCATGTCACTAGGACTGAACCTTCCACACAAACACTATGAATTCCCAAATTGATGAATAATTAGTCGTTCTCCTTGTCCACTTCTATTTACCAAAGCAGTACTTTATACATGATATTGAGCTTCCACTAAGGATATCTGAGATGGGGGATATACTTTGTCCAGTCCACAGTATAAAATGCTGCAGCAGGCTGCCGTCTTAAGAAATAGAATACCATAAAAATGATGAGAAATTTTAGAAATAGTAGGTAGACGGAAATTAGTTCAATCATATTGAGTCTTTTCGAAAAGATGGAGACTTTGGACAAACCAATTGGTATAAAGGACAAGCCAATGAGCCAAAGAGCAGCAAATCGCCAGGTCCAAGATATGACATCACTGTCTACAGAATTCCATCCCGCGCAGAGGATCACACCAACAATGGTACAACATAAGGTAAAGGCGGTCATACCAAGGTAACGGTTGGGTTTGGCGGGGAGAGGGGAGAAATCGGGGGTATATTGTCCGTGCTGAACGGTGTTGGATAAATCGAGCACGAAGGTCGCGATGAATACGAGGGAGGCAGTGTAGGAAACGATGAGCAATGGGATGAGGGTGATAAAGAAGCCGATGAGGAGAAAGAAACTGGCGGGGATGACGAAAAACCAATTCAAGACGAAAGAAGGGTGTTGGTAGCTGCGATAGTATTCAGGGATGCATATTTTTCCCAGTGGTCCATCGTCATTCCCAAAATATTGGCAAAGAGGATAAGATATTTTGTTGGGTAATTCATAAACGAAATGGATCAACCGAGTTGTACTATCTCCCGTTCTTTGAAGTCCTGGTTTCTTCGTTTCCATGACCCAGACCATGAACAAGATGGCGAAAGGGAAAATCAAGAAAATAGGGAATGTCAAGACAAAAAAGAGTCGGTAAGGGAGGCGGATAATGTATAATCCAACGGCCGATGGAAGAGAAAGGTTCCGGTCGGATTTTTCCCTGTGATACCGGAGAGGATCGAAAATGAACTGTATTGCGAGTGTGAGTTTTTCTACAGTTCCATCTATGACTTGACGTATGGTGATATCTCGGTGGATTCCGACATCTCGGTGGCGATTTTGGTCGAACGTGCCCACAACAGGACGCCTGGATTCAATTGTTTCGGACTGTTCTAATTCACTTGCCAGTGCCAGAGGCACAAAGACGTATACCGGCTCTTCGACACCGAACGGTTTCCTCCACCAAAATGCCGAAGCCAGTATGTTGAGGCTCACTATCCCCAACGTGACTAATTCGAGTTGAGTGAGTGCAAACCCGTGGACACCACGCGCGATACATTGTGCGATGAACCAAAGGGCTTGGAGGATGGCCAAGAGCTTCAACAGACCGTCTCCCTTGGACCTGTCCTCTATCTGTGCCGTGGTAATTGTTGGTATTTCGATATCCTTGTCATAGTTTTCGATGAGTTTTGTGAATTTTTCCGGAGTGAGTGGTCCAAGTTTACATTGTTCGATTTTCAGCCGATAGTCGTTGTAATATTCATTATACCACTCTTGATCTGCGGTTGAGGTTTGCGGTCCAGGTTCCATACGCTCTTTCATCTCCTTTATTTGCTCATCCACAAGTAGGAAGGCTCCCATCAACACGAAATATCCATGAGCTGTTGTCCACCTTTTCGACGGATATCTCCCTGTTAGGTTTGTAATGGGTCACTTGTCCCCTAATGACTACAAGACACACCTTGGTGACTTCTATTATAGGCGTCTCTAATAGCCCTCGCCCCAAGCCACTGCCGTATTGCCCATGTACCAACAAGTTCGGGCGCTACGATCGCACAGAACATTAACCTGGTCCTTCTCAACATCTTTGTTAATGGCCCACCGGCTCGACTTGGCGGAGGCACGTCCGGATGGACAGAAATCCAAGCGCATAAAATCGCTGTAACGATACAGCTCCAGACGACATCAAAGAGTGTCCTTTGCGTTTCTGCAAGGGTGACGTCCAGCGACATCGACACGTGGTTCCAACGACCCTGAGGAGAACTCGTTTCGTTCGAGGACGTAGAATTAAGAGAAAATGCGTAGCCATTCTGGTACTCCAACAGGAGTATGGGTAGAATATGGGTCAGGTACATTTTGAGAAAGGTCGGCAAGAAACATCCGATGATTTTTGGCTGTACTCTTATACTGCACTTCGTGTGCCCCATGACCAGGGCATTACGTCAACACCTTTTTTCAGAATTCAACGAGAAACGCGTGGCGTGCCGCCAACTTGGACCTGCTGAAAGACTAGATCGAGAGGTTGCCCTTGTTGGATGGACCCTGGCTATAGCAACATCTTTGTTGCGTAGATTTTGAGCTCAGAACATTTATGGGTATTAGCTGTGAACCAGTTTTCTGCCAGAGCCACCAGACGCGATGAACACAGAAATGGTTAAATAACATGTATTGACAGCCCTCAATCTCGTTGCATTAATAAGATTACATAATTTGGGGTAGCAGGTGAATTCTCGACCCACTCTGCGTTGACTCTGCGGTGCACTAAAGCAGTATTGGGTGTTCACTTGTTACAAACTTGCGCCAAAGCTCATTACCCGGACAGCTAGCAGAGGACTTGGAGTTTGACGAGAGTCTTGGTAGCTGCTCGGAAGAGGAGAGAATTTTTTGGGTAACCTGTGCCTTTATATACCCGAATGGAGAGGTTTGAATTCGCATACCACCGTTATAAGTTTAATGACTACAGAATGACTATATAATTCTGTCAGTTGTTGGGAACCTTTCATAAGTGAGTATGTCAGGCTATGTCAGGTAAATGCAAAACGATAGAGCAGTTCCTGGAAGACTTAGAAGGAACAGATCTAATTTGGTTCTCCACTTGTTCTCCACAACACTTAGGACGCACCGCATTTTGCAGGTCCACCTTTAGTCACCCTGCGGCCGCTTATAGTCGGCTATCCCCTTTCCTCCTGTCTCCTCTAGGTTCCTGGTTCTTGTCCTGCTTGTATATTTTTTGTAAGCCTGTTTTATGTACAATCGGGTGTGATCTGGTGTCAATTCATTATTCTCGTAATCCGATGGGTTTGGATGACGGACGAGTTCGTTCTTTCACGGTTCCCCTCATGTCCACTTTTTTATCTGATCCAAGCGGGCGCGGTCTTCGCCTTTTATCTATAGGTATGAAGTTCAGTCTTGACCAATATAAGCCAATATAACAAAAGCGACAACTTACCCCATATAGATGGTGGAGGCATTAGAGGGCTCTCGGCACTATTGATGCTGCGGGAGATCCTCTACAGGATCCAACAACAGGAAAACCTTGATAATCTTCCTCGACCATGCGATATTTTTCATCTAGCAGGAGGCGTAGGCACTGGGGGGTATGTCCTGAACGTTTGTCATTTTGGATAGGGGTAACAATCATGTTTCGCAGCCTCATCGTGATAATGCTTTTTCGTCTACGAATGTCCATCGATCATGCTATTAACGCCTATACGAGGCTCGTGGAGCATGTTTTCTCGCAGAAAAAGTCATTCTTGCAAGAGGGTGTATACAAAGCCACACGATTAGAGGAGGAAATTATTAGGGTCATCCGAGCAAATCATGCCTCCAACGACCCCAGAGAAGTTCTCCTTCGAGAGAACTCGACATCTGCGCCAAAGTGGTATGTTTGATTTACCGTAAAGTTTGTTTATATCCATTATATAGTGACGCCAAGACCTCTTCCAGTTTTGTTTGCGCAATGCTCTCACGAAACCAGGCGCATCCAACTCTCTTCCGCAGTTGGATTCCCAGTGCCAATTACACTTACAACTGCACCATTGTTCAAGCCGCGCGGGCCACAACTGCTGCTCCAATTTTCTTCAAAGCTGCTAAATTTGGATACCCATTTCCTCAGCGTTACCTCGATGGCGGGCTGCGATGCAATAATCCCGCGAGGTACGTCTTGCAGGAAGCGAGGTCTTTATACGGGCCTGATCGGAGAATTTCCTGTCTCTTATCTCTGGGGACGGGTGCAAGGGAGGTCATTTCCTTAGAAGGATATAATACATTCCAGAGAATATTCCCTATCAAATTGCTCAAATTGCTCCAGGATATAGCCCAAGACTGTGAACAGCAATCGGAGGAAATAGCTTGGGAGTTATCCCGATCGACCAGTACGACCTTGTACTTCCGACTAAACGTTGATCAAGGTCTTCAAAGGGTGTTACCGGAGGAATGGCGAAGATTGGACGATGTTGAAGCTCACACACAACAGTACCTGATGAGGCACACAGTTACTTCAAGAGTAAACCAGCTGGTAAATGCACTGAGAGGTACGGTGATTTCGGTCACCCATATAATGCATCTACTGAATTACTGTTGTCTGGTTTTGAAGGCCCGAGCAATCATCCACCAGCTAACGACCCACCAGCTAACGACCCACCAGCTAACGACCCATCAGATAACGACCCACCAGAAGACGACCCACCAGAAGACGATCCACCAGAAGACGATCCACCAGAAGATGACCCACCAGAAGACGACCAAATGGATGGTCTGTTCATTTCCAAGGACAAAGGCAAAGCTACTGCCCCACGCAGTCACTGTGAAATCTACTATGACGAACTCTGGAAGCACAAACGAGGCACTCCTTTATGGTTTCCTGCACCGAGTGATGATTACCCGCTTTCTTATCGACAGATAGGCTTCGACATTGGTGACGTAGGCATCCTGACCGCAGACAAGGCTTTCGACTTCCTTTTCAACATTTTTCTCCTTGCTGATCATCCAATTAACTCCCAGGGTGTACCAGATTCTTTTCACCCTTGCTCCACTCCGCCTTTGGCTGAATGTGATGTCGAAAACATGTTTTTTGGAAGCCAGTCTATCTTAAATCATACCGATCGATCGTGCGTTCTATTATCCCGGTGTTCATTGTGGGTCTGATCTTATTGCAGGGACTTTGTGTTCGACGTACCCACCTCCACGTCCGAGGGTGCGATTTTAGTCTTGCCCCAACAGGCATTTTCCAGGGACCTCGGAACAAATTCATTAATGGATAGGTATTTGACATCCACAGTTGTTGAGGCCTGGTATAGACATGCCCTCAAAGTACGAGGACATGATGTGCAGAATGGTGACATCGTTCTTGTCTATGGTTGCGATAAGGCAACTTCCTGGGGGATTGCTACCTTTTTCAACGTTCTGGGATCTCCCACATCACTTACGTTTGAGATGAAAGAGAACCAGCGGTATCACGCATACAGGTGGACTTGCAATGGGACCACAAATGTGGAAACAAAAATAGGACTGTCGGTGGATAAGGATCCTGGCCGCGGCGATCGAATGGTCAAAAACCAATGTTTATTCCTTCGTACCATGACTACTCGATTTTCAGACGCAACATGGAAGGAAATTCAAGGCAATAAAGCCCAGATTGGGGACGGTTCGCCATCTGCAAATGGATCCGGTGACAGTTCACTAATGAATACTCGTAACTCTGTATGTACCAAGCCATGTGTCATGTTCCCGAGTTGAATATGCGCACTGTGATTAGATCAACCGATTGTCTTCTGTATTGAATAAGTGTCTCTTGGCAAACGTGAGTTCCATATATTATCCAGGCATTCCTCCGTCATCATTGCAAACAGGTTCCTGACGCAAAGCTTGTAATGACGTCCGATGATGATATCAGTTCGCTCATGCCAGATAAGGTATTTTGATCGGATGGTGGACTGGGATATATTTGATATGACTGCTCATATAGGAAAGTGCCTTTCTATCCAGTCACCAACTGTTTGCACGAATTCAGAGATCATACCAGATCTGTACTCAACATGGTGAGGTTATTGGATCTCTGGAGTTAGCGATTCACTATTTTTGTATTTGCCTTGATTCAGGAATTGTCTTTTTGGCACGACGTTAAGTCGATCAGCCTATTCGAATATGCCCGCTATCTTTAGGAAGGGGCCTCTCTGGTGCAAGATTGGATGTGCATACCAAAGCTTGTTCCAATAAGCTAACAAGAATTGATGTGTACAAGTGAATTGTGATCAGTGTGTGCAGTTGTTCTGCTCTTAAAGGCAAATGAACACGAGGCCGTTCATGCCTCCTCATCACATGAAAAAAAAAGGAAAATAGAACCCAATAAGAGGGCACAACCTCATTGTCGTATTCAAGAGAAAAAAAAAGTGACAAGGCAATGGCCTCTGTCATGTCAAAAAGAGAAATAATTAACCTCATTGTCAAATTCAAAATTCAAAATCGGTCATCCGAGTGATTTGTAATTGAAGATCACATTTGGGACATGAATATGCGCAGGATCACGAGGGAGCGGAGGGGCTGAGAAGGAAGATTGGAGTCTTGCCAACTGACGAGTGAAAGAACCCAATGCAGACATATCTGGGGAGATACATAGTCCGAGTCGAGTGACGGAGACATTGCAAATCATTAAGGACACCAGAATTCAATGCAAGCTTGGATTTGACTGGATTTCACGATTCGTCCTATTAATGCCAAGAACTTGTTGTCCCCTTGCGGCGGCCGATGCTTCCCGAGTGTAAGAGGCCAGATCGGGCAAGTGGTTGACGCAACATACCACTTCCTCACAAGTATTCAGGTCAAATTTTGTTATAAAATGAAAGACACTACACACCACTGCCCTCAGGCTAGTATTAGGGGCCCGTCTTCCGTCGAACCTGCAGACAACTTGGCGTTAATCGAACAAGCGGAACAATTGACACGCCACGTTGACTTGGCTTTTCTGCAACGCACGAGAACAGTGAAAATAAAGAATGGGACATTTGTGCAAAACAATCGTATTACCATAAAGTGTGAGTCCACCGTCAAGTAAAGGAATCCGCAACCAATCTTGGAGATGTATATCTAGTGGCTCACTGCACCAGCACTAGAAGCGATATACGTCCTGAAGAGTCAGGTCCACCGGTAAGTTTGATTGGAGTCGTCAATCTTTCTGCAAATCATAATTGAAATGATTAATCAGGGAAATTGGAATGAAGCTGGT
>JAIUJM010000629.1:0-13794 GCA_026262225.1 Inosperma sp. D86 | reverse complement strand
TGACACCTGCCAAAACTTGAACTTGAACTTTCAACGTCACCACCACCACCCCGCAAAACTCAATGTCACCAGCACCCATGCCCACTTGCCACTATGAGGACGAGGACCACAACAACAACAACAACGAGGACCACAACAACAGCAACAACGACGACGACCACAACAACAAACGACGACGACCACAACAACAACAACAACAACAACAACGACCACAACAACAACGAAGACGAGGGCCACAACGACAACGACAACGACAATGACAATGACAACCACCACCACCGTCACAACAACAACAACAACAACAACGATGACGACCACAACAACGACGACCACAACGACCACAACGACGACGGCAAGGATGGCAACAGCAGGAGAACGGCAAAGGGGGATCAGCTTTCATGCCCATCCCCCAATTTTCGACATCCACTAGCCCAATACCACCGAAAACAAGCCATGAAAAGCTCGTTTTCGAACCTGATGGATAGATCTCGGAGGGGAATGGGTGTGCTTCATCCATTCCCCACAAAAGGTACGTTTTTTTCCAAATTAACAAATATATACCTACTAATTAGTCTTTTCAACTTACAGGCCATATGAGGAGGGGATTTGAACTAGTGATTGGCACAGGTAACCCCTGGGTACTCCAACAGGTACCTGGACCCATACCCGAGAAAACGCCTACCCCTGGTCAAGGGTACGGGTTTTTGCGGGTGAGGGTACGGGTTCCACGGGTATGGAAACCTGGAAGGGTTGACCTTCATTAATGTAAAAAAAATTGTATTAATTAAGATTTATATACAAAAATTTATCTACACTGTGGTGTCTGACTCCGTCATATTGACAATATCCGAATCGACGCGTCGAACCGCCCTTGACATGTCAAGAACATTGAAATTGACGTGTTGAGGTGGAGAAAGCCACTTCGACACGCGGAAATGATGTTGTCGAGGTGGATGTCCCCACTTCATTACGTCGACAAACGTCGAAATTGACATGTCGAAGTGGCCTCCCCGCTCTAACACGTCGATAACATCGAAATCGACGTGTCAAAGTGGGAGATTCCACCTGGACATGTCGATTAAGGTAAAATCGACGTGACTAGTGGAACAACCCACCTTGACACGTCGATAACGATGAGATCGACATGACAGAGTGGGTTGCCCCACTAGTCACGTCGATTAAGGTAAAATCGAGATGACGAGGTGGGTTGCCCCACCCCGACATGTCGATAACGATGAAATTGACGTGACAAGATGGGTTGCCCCACCCCGAAACATTGATAACAATAAAATCGACGTGACGGAGTGGGTTGCCCCACCCCGACATGTCGATTGAGGTGAAATCGAGATGACGAGGTGGGTTGCCCTATCCCAACACGTTGATAATGATGAAATCGACGTGACAAGGTGGGTTGCCCCACTCCGAAACGTCGATAACGATGAAATCGACGTGATGGAGTGGGTTGTCCCACCCGGACACGTCGATAACGATGAAATCGATGTGACAAGGTGGGTTGCCCCACCCCGAAACGTTGATAACAATAAAATTGACATGATGGAGTGGGTTGCCCCACTCGGACACGTCAATAAATGTGAAATCAAGATGACGAGGTGGGTTGTCCCACCCCGACACATCAATAATGATGAAAGCAACGTGACAAGGTGAGTAGCCCACCCAGACACGTCGATAAATGTGAAATTGACGTGACTAGGTGGGTTGCCCCACCCAGACACTTCGAATGTGGGCCGTTGCAGAGCATGGCAGGTACGAGTCCTGTACTGAATTTTTTCTTTTTTTAGTCGGAAACTCTTCATTGATCAGACATATGTCTGCGTGCATATATCGCTGCCACTGCATCCTTTCCATTAAGATGTGAGAAATTATACCGGGCTGTCAACTTTCCTATATACCTCATAGCACCATCTTGCACCATACCATCATATGACCAGATGCTGTCTCCTTCTATTAATATAGAGGCAGTAAAATGGGATGATCCATAGTAGACAACACCTTGAAGATCATAAGGGATTTCATTGTCTTCTATGGTAAGAGATAGACTTGTACATACATTCATCTGATGTCCAGACCACTCCATAGCAAAGCATAGCGGAGGCATATTGAAGGTGATTTTTTGTAGAAGCTGACAGGAGCATCCAGCACAGACACGATGCACTGATACACCTGTTGTAATAGAACTAATCCAGTCATTTGTAGTTGTATATCTGTCAGAGTATGGCAAAAGATAGCCACTGAAGTCCTGCTGCCACTCCATCTGACAGTGTTCACAAAATCGTAGCACAGTCCCTGTAGGTGAGGCAGTTCCCAATGCTTCTTGTATAACCAGATCCACTGACGTGTAGTGTCCAAACTTCATATCATTAGGTCTCTGGTTAGACAGAAGTCGGCATACAGCATCACGAGCAGATTCCAAGGATGAGTCACCCTTTTCTGCTGCTTCAAATCCAGAGCACAACAATCTCAGCGAATCATTTTCAATGGGTAGCATACTTATCGTTCGTGTTAACTGAGCATTTTTCCACATATACAGAAATATAGTAAATACTGAATCATATGCACAGCTATTGTTCTCCCATTTCATTCCTTTTAAAGGAAAAGGATGCAATGATGACCGAGAGTGTTTGACAACCACCTTGGACTTCTTGGTGGCTGGAGCACTGTTGCTATCACTCACTCGTGATATTCTTCTCTTCGATTGGGTCAGCTTCGACTTCCCTGCTCCATTAGTATTATTCTGTGGGACTTCTAAAATAGATGGTAGCACCACTGTGGACTCTATTAAAGGATCCTGTCTAGACCACCGTATAGCTCTGTGTGCATCTTTAGGAACATAGTGTAGGCCCTTCTAGTCTCGAAACTTGCGTATAAGCTCATTCCTAGTTTCACCAAAGATGTTAGGAGGGAGTTTGTCATCATACATCATGGCAGTGATAGTATCAAGCAGTTCAAGCTCTCTGAACTCTTGTCGAAGAAACCCAGAGCAGCCACCTGTGATTACTTTAGAATCAAACCCCTGGAGAATAAGGGTCCCTTGGGCAGATGCACTTCGTGAAAGGGCGGTATAGTATGCCTGATGGGTATTCAAGTTGTTGAGATCTGCAACATTGTAGAGCCTCGTTTTGCCCTGGGAAGCAAAGTCAGTCATAGCAAAATTGAGGAGCAATTCAACTTGTTTTCTTTGAATAAAAAACTGGTTTCCTGAAGGTAATGTAACCCTAACTGTGTTAGTAGTAGGGTATATTGGCACCACATTGTCAGGCAGGCCCTTAATTTGAACAGGGTGTGGAGGATCCTTCAACTCAACAAACAGGGTGTCAAGAACAAGCTGGCCCTTTGAGCCCCACTTGGATTGCCATCCAACGACATAACCCTCTTGTCCTCTTGTCATGCACAACTCGGTTGCATAATTGTACCTGATCATAACAGGCATGCCAATGCAAAGTGACAATCCCCCAGCTATATGTTTGTCTGTCGATGAGGGAGGCAGAGACCACAGTACATTCTGAATTTCATCTGTCAATGCCCTCATATATTTTGCTCCTTTAACATTCTCAGTGTCCTTTGTGTTAACTTTCTCTGTATCATCAGAGTAGAAGACTGTCAGCTTCTGATTCGTTTCGTCCGCAAATTGTATTGCTCCAAGACGATTGATCTCATCCTTATGAAGGTTGGTTCCAGTGATGATTGACACGTTTCGAAAATTGTTATCACAGATAGATAATCTACCAGGAAGTGGCGAAGATATTCTTGTCCTCAAGAAGGCAATATCCTCAGGGGTACAGGCTCTATATCTCATGTTTTCTAGTGCCGTTCGCAGTCTAGAATCGTCAGGAGACTGATTTCTCTGGCGCATGTTCTCCCGCAGAATAACGACTGTAGTCACTTGATACCACAAAGCTTTACCAATTGCCTCCTCTTGTGATCTCATGTCTGAGGATACTGATCCAATAACTCCTGAATACAGCGAAGTTTTTTCGCCTCCAATAGCAGGCGGCAATTGTGCAAAATCTCCAGAAAATATGAAGTTTATACCTCCAAACGGCTTGTCTTGAACTCCAGTGATCGTGCATAGCTGACTGTGAATCTTATAAAGATCTCGTGCAGATAGCATAGAAACCTCATCCATGAAAATATAATCCACACCTTGCAGCCTTGCTTTCAACAAACCAATACGGCTGTCAGTCATACGTTCATTGATTCCAAAGACTGAGTGGTATGTCGAACCTGTGAGGAGTGCAGCTGCAGAGCCAGTGGGTGCGACAGCAAGAAAGCGATGGGCTTCCCTCCTTCCCATGAAAAAGTCAGAGAGGGATCCAACAACCTGAGATTTGCCAGTCCCTGCCATGCCACCGAGATACATCTTCAACTGATCAGACGAACCAGCCAGGGAATGATTAGAAATAACTCTGAAAGCCCGCTCCTGATCAGCATTCAGAGAACATGAAAGAATGGTCTCGTCTACCAATTTGGACCCTGTCTCAGGATTAAAAGAACGGAGAAGATAGCTCTTGTCTACCACCTTTACTACATCTGTTGACGTCACAGGACCACTGGGCAATGCATCTGCAGATGAGGACTGAATAGAGTTGCGAATATTCTCAGTCTTCTTTTCATTCAAAGTTTTCTTTGTTTGCTCCACTACAGACTCCCATTGCGATGACTGCAAAGTCACCTGTGATTGGAAGGGCTCACGACATGAGAACTCAACCGCCTTTGGGGTGGTCCAGCCCAGTAAGGACAGCATGCATCTCACATTTTCCATTTCACGTTGACGTCTGAGATACAGAGACCCCATCTGCAATTCGGTATCAGTAACATCCGTGCCCTCCTGTATGTGGAAGGGTGGCTGGTCCGAAAGATCCTCATCCTCGAACTCGGCCGAATCCCAACTATTGAAGAGCAAGTCAGGTCCACCCTTCTTGAGTTGGGCACGATGATCATCCCTAGCATCGAGACACTCGTATTGGATGTTGAAATTGTTCATCAACACCTTCTCCTCATCTGAAAACCGATGCACATTGAAGGCATCATCCCATGTCATGTCCAATGACTTCAGCTCGGTTCCACACCTCCAGGGTTTGAAGAAGGTTAGCATCGCGCTGCAGTAGTACTCTCTATCCCCTTTGTCACGTCTTGGCAAAGTAGCACCCATAAAGTTTGGAACGTGTAATTTGTTTTTCTCGATGTACCTGGATGCATGCGTGTCTGAAAGTGGGTGAGTCTGATAAAAAGCAAAGACATTACTCTTCTTACCAGCTGACTGCTTGAAACATAACTCTGACTCTGGAATGCTGTCAAGAGAGGAATCAAGACTCGCAGAGGACTCATCCGCAGCCATGTCAGCCACCGGTTGGACAGACGACCTTCTATCGCTTCTCCTCCTCTTTACTCTCTCATAACACCTTATCCATTCATACAGACTAACATTTTCAAGCTCCTTAGCACAATGTATATAATCCTGAACAGGCGAGAGCCCAACAATCCGACCTTTCTTCTTGATCAAAGCGAACCTCGACTTCACTTCATGCTGTTCAACCTCTTCTGAAGCGACATTAATGAATGGTGACCTGGCTTCTGCAACAAATGACTGCCAATAGAAGGGAACAAACTTGTGACTGGCATAGTGGTCTGGATTACCTAAGAGATACATAGAAATCATAGGCCCTCCCATCTCCGCCTTCGCACTTAGCAGATTAGCCACCTTGGTCATGAAACGGCGTGTCTTCTCTTGAGAGGGAAGAGGCCCTGAAATGATCTCACCATTTTTACTGAAAACAGAACGTATAGAATCGAAAATAGTATGAGTTTTGAGGGTAGTTTTTGTGATATAATCAGAAACATACATGATCACCGCCTTTATGGCGGTACCTGAAGCAAGACTTGTGACATCTGTGTTGCACCGGAACAGGTAAGTCAGAGGAGGAGTATAAGTATTTATCCAGGCCTCCAGTTTCTTGAGGATGACCCTACCAGAACTGTCAACCAATGATTCTTTATGTACTTCCCTGGGAAAGCGAGCTTTGCACTTCCCCCATTTGTTGTCCATGCATCCTGCTGACGCCATAGTATGCTTCCTCGACCCATCTTTGTTAAGTGCCCGTTGGCAACTGTGAACATTGGATCGGAGAAGGAGATCATCCACGGTTGCTTCAAATGAGGCCTCTCACGATTCATAGGCAAGACAGCTGGAGCAAGACTTGTCCGACTCCGAAGGGATCGCATGCAAGACACACCGTGGCGGGGGAGGAACCGGAAGGGTCTCCGTAGGATCAACATATGTATCCATCTGTGCTCTAATTTTGTTATTCTCTGTTACTTCTTCATGAGAGCCGGTGAGGAAATCCCCTTGATGACAGCTCTCCAGCCACCCAATTAACTTTTGTTGCCACACGGAATCCCCCTTCAGGAGGTTCTCTCTCACTTCCTGTGGCGACAGAGTACAATGTGCATGTACAGACTGGTGGACATGCTCCACTCGATATCGAAACCTGACATTGAGTTTCGCAACCCTCGGTATGCAAGAATGCCTTCCATCGGTGTTTCCTCTGGATCTAAGGCACATTTTCCAATATCTGCAAAAATCCTCGCACCGAACTGACGCAGAGATGGCTGATGTCGAGCTGGGTGAGGAATCTCGAGACGGGCAAAGGACTCCTCAGCGCCGTCGCCGATTTTTCCATCGAGGAGACGCCCTCGACGTTAACTACAACGCCAGCTCTCGACGCTGACTTCTCACTTCAATTAAAACTGTTTCGCGATCTCCATATGCTGGACAAGCAAGCCAAATGTTTCAAAATGCTATTCAACGTACAAGTAGCCGCGCTGCATCTATCCTTTGTCCTGAGTGGATACAACAAAGATTCTACTCTAGTGAGTATCTTTCAGCCGTTAGGTCATTTCCTTCTGACACCGAATCAGGCCCTCCCCGATTTACCCCTCAGGAACGACAACCCGTAAGTGACAACGAAATACTAGACAAACACACTCAAACTTGACCAACCAAGACATTTTGCCTTGAACGAAGAGCAAACAGAGTACGCGAAAGCACTGCTGGACCAATATCTGGCGTACAAGCTTTGATATCCTCTCTATTCCACACTCCTCCTGTCTCCCGTTGTGCTCATAAACGACAAGATAATCATATCTCGCTGCATGGACCAGGAGGAAATGCTTAAGGTATCGAACTCGATCATAAACCTGAGACCATCTAACAAAAGGGAAGGTATCAAAGGCGCTCAGTAACTGCAAGCCTCAACTTCTCCAGCAGATAGAACACGATTTGTGGCAGGCACTCATCGAAATCGCGTCAGGCCGCTCCACAGCCCTGACATCAATGAGGGAATTTTTTTCAAAGATACAGTGGGAGGACGTTGAAGCAGCATCAGACGAAGATCAAGGATTCTTCCTCCTCGGTGCACATCTCCCGTTGCTATCCCGTTTCCTTGCAACTGACGTCGCGCAGATTCCGTGCCACCATCTGCCCCGATAAGCCTCCTCTCCATCGAATCTGAGACAGACATCGACGAAGCCTGGCCACTGGCCGCTTTGAGACGTAAACCTCTGCAGCCTCAAGGACCCGATGAAACCCAGGTCTCTTCGATGACGGACGAGCCTTCTGACGGTAAGTGGATGCCGCCTCTATTCGAAACATGTTGCGCAACGTTATCATTATCAGAACTGCAGAGAACAGAATCCGAGGACGACCCAATGGGAGGTAACGGGAATGACGAGCTGTCTCAGCACAACGCATCCCACGAGAACACAACCGGAACGGAGAATGGAGAGGCCGCTGGGACAGACGACGACATAACTATGAACGGTATAGACGACGACCCTTCATCCACTCCGAACACGACGCACAAAGCGATGCCTCGACGATCTACACGAGTTCGGAAAGAAGCCACAACACAGCAGGGAACTCGTGGAGGTTCGCCCCGCAGCCACCTTGTTCTGCGGAGATTGCAACACTTACATTACAGTTCCCCTAGATCACACTAAGATGACACGCAGCAACGCGCGTCGTACCAGGCGCGTGGACACTATCTTTCAATACCTCCAGCGTAGTGGTGGAACGTATCTAGAGCCGATTGACCTCGAAATCTACACGGTGACGTACGACGGCTGACCTGTCAACCAAAAACTTACGTGACAATACAGAGCGAACTTGAAGTAACATACAAAGCCGGCAATCTGAGGGGTCGCGTCATAGAAAAACAACACCTGCTCTTCTCACCAACCGGGGAACAACACATATTCCTCCCCGAATTCCACGTAAGCTGCCGCGTCCTCGTTCTATAGGAACCCCCCTAATGTATACTCTTAGCACCAATCGGACCTTGTGGGATTTCAACAGTTCTATGCGCACGTCGAAAGCTTCTTCGACAATGGAAAGCCCCTCCACATCGCCGTGCCCGAACGATCCTCCATCAAAATACTGACCTACCAGCAATACATAGACGCCTCGGTAAAAGAGATGCAGGACATCCTTCGCACCAGACACATCGTCGTGACGGGCATGCCTACCGAGCCGACACGATTCGACGCGAAAGGTCTCAGTCAGCTAACAAACTTGACATGGACTATACACTTCCAAGGTAAGTCCACTCGTCACAGAACTCCATGCCTCGCAATAACTAGCAATCAATCAACCAGATCAATCTATAGAGGCCACGGACAAGGACTTCAGTCGACAGGTATGTACAGGCACCCTCCGACACATACTGGAAGCAAGTCAATCCGAAACCGGACCGATCTTGAACGCCCTATCTTTTCCACTCCTGCTGGAGGGAGTTGGAAACAACCCCTTCGGCACAGAAATCGAGGCCTGGTGTCTTACGGATGGAAAGAAATTCTGCAAACCTGATGCACAGAACTATCCCGTCGGAGACATGCGATGGGGTCTCGCCAGTACACGTGGCGCAAGGCACTGGATCCACATCGACAGCGACGGATTCGGCACATTCATTGACGTGAAGTGCGGGGGGAAGTGGTGGATAATGTTCTCCCCAACAGCGACACAAGACAAGCACGCCTTTGCCACCATAGATCAGTTTCTTGATGACTTCGACACGGCTCGACCTGATGGAGGGCGTGCCGAAGACGACAGTCGGCAATGGGTGGCTGAAGCCGTGCACCTGACAGCTGGGACCAGACTGTAAGACCACTGAAACCAATATCTGTGCATCTGACAGACAGTATTTTACAAGTATTATGAGACCAAATACTCCCCACGCGGTTTTTACAACGGGACACTCGATTGTCATGGGAGGCCATTTCTACTCGACGTCAAATCTGCAAGACACCTTCTTCGGCATTGTACATTGCTTCATAGGTGACAAGGTCATAACAAACGTAGACCACTGCAAGACGAGAGGGGTGTTACTCAGAATAATGCAGTATTTCTACAAGTATTTTATCACTGATGCAAAAAAGGATGGTAGGTCTCCACATCGGCGTTTTTACCATAGAACATAACGATTCCGATACAGAGTACAATGCCGGCCACATACCCGTACTCCTCAACAAGGACTATTTCATCGACGCACTCACCCTGTGCAACTTCTGTTGCCTAGCTAACGTCCTAGACTTTAGAACGTACTCCTTCCCAACTCTGTCTGAAAACCAAAAACCCAGTCAACGTGACATAGACAGACGTCTACGCTGGGACTACAATTCACTCTCCATTGTCGACCACGAACACTTCATATACGTTCGCGGACTTGCCATCAACTTCATCACCTGGCTCGGCTGCAACTTCGACGTCGCCTTCGCTCAGAGCGGTGCGCCCATGTGCAACTTTGAGAAAGACTTTGCAGGATGATATCTCATCGGCCAGGCCTGTGCGATTCTCAACTACAAGAAGCAAGCAGAGGAGCAAGGACTTGAGGGGGCCAAACATTGCAAACTGAGGGATGTGGAGATGCAAATGGATTTACTCTTCGGAGAAAAGCTCTCCTTGTTTGGCGACTGGAAGGCATTGAAAGAGAAAACTGAGATGCAGACTACGCTTGCATTTTCTCATGGAATCTTTGCGGTCCAGAAGAAGGACAAACCGACCAAATTCAAAGGTAAGTAATTTCGATAACATACACAACACTGACAACAACTGCATTATTCATTGCAGAACATGACCCAACGGAACTCGGAAGAACCAAAGCAGATGAGCTCTACAAAGAAGGGTGCGATGTACTATTCTCATCCTCCAGATCTGACGTCCGTGAATTAATAACCAACGACGAGACCGAATCTGGGAAAGGTTCTTCCGACGAGGATGAAGAGGAAGACGGGTCCAGCCAGAATTCACGCCGGCCAACAAAACGCAAACGCACCTCAGACTGATTATTGACCTTCACTATCATTAGACTTTTTGTAGACACCCTCTATACAAACAAGAAAGAAGCATTTATTGAGGGTAACAGTGATGAAATGCGAGCAGACCACGGAGAATGCCGAGCGTGTGAAAAAATGCAATAATGGCGCGTACGCACTCGAAAAAATTTGGCGTGCCAGATTGATAAGAACGAATCCTATAAATAGGACTCGTAACATCGAAAAACAAACCTGTAAATAGTAAGGATGCATCAGTAACTTATTTATGCTATATATTGTTTAAAACATATCTGAATGGGGAATTGGATGGAGCACACCCAATTCCCCCATTCCCTCCTGCTTATTGTCGTTGAAAATGACCCGTTCACAGTCGTTTTACAGTCGCTTCGAGTGGTGGATATGGCAGAAGTTGTACGTCACGAATCATGACATGTCACATCGAGTAACCTGGCAACCCTTGCTGAGGGCAAGGGTTTGTCACGGGTCCCAGTATGGTCACCTGGACCCATACCCTGGCGACCCGTACCTGTCAACCCGGCGGGTTTCACGTACCCATGCCAATCACTACAAGGCGGTCAAGGCTCTCCTTGACTTCATATATCTGGCTCAGTATTCCACTCACGATACTATCACGCTTGGCTATCTAGAAGATTCACTGAAGGAATTTCACAAGCACAAGAATTACTTCATTCAAGTGGGCTGCCGTGAACATCTCAACATCCCAAAACTCCATTCACTTGTCCATTATGTCAAAAGCATCAAACTCTTTGGAACAACTGATAACTATAATACAGAGATGTTCGAGCGCCTTTATATTGACTTTGCAAAGCATGGATAGAGAGCAAGTAATCAATGTGACAAGTTTCCCCAGATAATCCGCTGGCTCTCTAGACAGGAGAAAGTCAGCTATTTCAATCACCTTCTTACAATCTCATCTGATTTACGCCAACCAAATCCAATCCAACCAAATCCTGTTACACCATCTAATCACATCTCTATTCCTTCCAGAATTTCCATTGCAAAAAACCCTCACTATTCTGCTCATCCTATTTCTCTTATTAAGAGATTACATGCTGCACCTCAGTTTCAACATCACCTCAAGCAATACTTGAATTCCCTTCTTCCTCAACCACTCTGAGTCCCACTTCGCCAACTCGATTCTACTCCTCTTCCAATTGAAAATCTTGACATCTATACTATGTTCTGCTTCCATCCTGAGGCCTTACAAGATGATGATGAGACACATGATCTAGTTCGTGCTGTAGGCATTTCACCCATGTACCCTAGTGGCCGCTTTGATACAGTAATCGTCATTGATGATGATGAAGCACAGGCTACTGGAATTGAAGGTCTTTTCTTTTAAATTTTTTGTTTTTAATTACTAAGCTTTACTAGGTACACGTACTGGTCAAATCAAAGTTATATTTTCCCTTCCCAAGGTCATCCAAAGACCTGGATATCAGGAGCCATCTCCAGAACAGTGGCCAAAGGGGCCACTTGCCTATATTGAATGGTATACAAGACAAGCAGGAACACTGCAACAATTGCATGGTATGTATAAAATTTCTAGAGCATATGATAATCAAAATCGCCAGCAAGGCAAGATAATTCCACTTGGTAATATATGACAGAGTTGTATGCTTATTCCTATCTTTCCTAAATCTAAATCTGCTGAAGCAAAAGATATAAATTGGTCGCCAGATAATGTACTGGATTCTTCTTCATCTTTTTTTAATTAACAATTTTTTAGATCTATATAATTATCAGACAATTTGGTAAATACGTACTCATATTACTAGTAGACTTCAATTACTGGACCTCATGTTGCTCACGTGTTGAAATATTTTTTAATTCAAGTCTGATGATTTATTCTTTCCTTCTCAGCAACTATGTCTATCGAACATGATGAAACCAACGTCTCAGAATTCGATTTCAATGACACCTTTTCATTGGCTGATCCTCTCGATTTCAATTGCTACGAACGTCCAGCCCACTATAAGAAGAGTGATTTTCCAGAGATATACCCCAAGTATGCTGCCAGATATGCTGAAAAGCATGGCGTGCAGTATCCATCGCCAACAAAGAGCAATGGCTATACTTCTCAGGATGATGAAGCTCAAAGTCAATTTTTTTCAAGTCCTGTTAAGATACAAGAACGTCAAGAGGATATAGATCGTAAGCATCTATTGCCACCTACAAGTTACAATTTTGATTGTTTAATTTATTATAAAGCTTTCAATCTATTATCTCCAATTTATAGCCATCATGAACAATCTTCTCCAACACTTAGTTGCCATATATCATCTATTATCTATTCCATCAAACCTCTTCATCGCATTATTATGCCAACTCCTCCAACATGAGAGGAATATTACAAAGTTTTGAAGGAGAAGCAGGATTTGGATAATCAGGTGGCTATTTTGCAGAACAAGTTGAACTCGATGTTATATGAATTGCAGGCTTTTTAGAGCATATAAGAAAGCAGTTCATTAATGTAGTCTTATTTGATATAGTTCTCAATATAAAATCGTCTGCAGTGTCAAATATTATTATAATGACATTTAAATTCTTTGACTGTCTTTGAAAGAACTTTGAGCGTCTTTCCATAACTTTATGAAGCTTTGATGATCTGTTAATCATTTGATCAAATCTATTTTCTCACATCAACATCGAAGATCAGATGGCTTTTCCTGATGTGTAAGGCCCAGTGGTAGTGATACTTGTGCTTGCTGATCCATTTCCTTGATAACTGCAGCCTCATAAAGCGCATACAACCCAGCTGAGCAGCGGATTTCTGAGTCCTTCTGGTGTTCCACAGCCTGAAGTAAGCCTGTGATGTGGTGCTCCAATTGGTTAATCTTCAATATGGCCATTTCTGTGACGTTCTTAAATTCAAAGCAAGACTGACAGGACGAATCAGGATTCGGGACTTCTATTGTGGTTGGCATTCTGGGTGGAAAGACCAGTATTGACGGCTCTGGATTCTCCGGCTTAGTTTCCTCCATTTGTTCACAGTGAAGTTTCAAGCATGCATCAACCGTCATGCGAGAGAAATGGAGCCTGTCAAACTCTTCAAACAGATGGTTCCACCAGTCGTACAGATACTTCGGTAGAGGCTGGGTGGGATGCTCACATGGTGTGCCTGCATCCAAAGCCAAAAGGATCCCTTGGCTGATGTCAGGAACTGTGCTATCGATGGAATACATGTCCACTGCATCAGGAAAAAGCCTATAGCTTTAGGGTAACTTAAGTCTGACCTGGGTCACCCTAGGCACCCTAGGTGTTCCTAGGGCTACCAGGGTTATGAGGTTTCTCAGGTGTCCCTGGGTGTCCCTCAACCTAAGTCTGTGGCTAGAAAAAACCCAAGATACCCTAAGTCATTCCCAGAAACACTTAGGAATATCCCAGAGATGTCTTTAGGTCATTCTCAGGTTGTCTTGAAAGTTA
>JAIUJM010000628.1:0-13809 GCA_026262225.1 Inosperma sp. D86 | reverse complement strand
GCCTTGGCTAAGTTTATTAGCAGTTCTCTATTAAAGCCAAAATATTAGATATTTAACTGAATAGCTTAGTAAGTCTTCAATACTTTACTGTTAATAAAATACAAATATACAATAAATTTGTTCACAGGAGTCCTCCCAAGACCAGCAGCAAATGTGGTGATCACTGGTCCAATGTAGGTGATGTTGTGACAACGACTGGATTCCTCTATGCAATCTGACTGATTCTTCCTACAGCTAAAGAAAAATTTTATGGATGTTCATTCACTCCGTAATGCTTCTGGATTTGGATGGGATGATGGGACGAAGAGGGTAACAGCAACGGATGCTGTTTGGGATGCCTATATCAAGGTTCATGCTTTCTGGTGTCCTTTTTTTTCATTCTTATACCGTTTTCAGACCCATAAAAGTGCCGCACGATGGAGAACAACCTCGTTTCCTCTATATGATGAGATGCACTACCTTGTCCATGGTGTTGTGGCTACAGGTCTTGGCGCCTTCCATCCTGGGCAAACTCCTGTGCCAGCCGTGTCAGAGGCTGATCCAGAAGTGGAGTCAGCAGAGTCTGATGATGCTTTCCAATCTGACCGCTCCAGATTGGCCACTGGCATTCTTTCAGATGATGTTGCAGATGAAATTGTGACCGATCCAGTTGTATGCATCCCTTTGCCTCAGTTAATATGTGTTAATTGATAACTTTCTTCAGACTCCAGCTCCAACTACTTCTCAGACATGGAAACGAACTCGCGCTGACTCTGACTCTGATTCTCCGCCACCTCGAAGAGTTTCTGCATCCCAGGGAAAGCATCGCCGTAAGCGCCGTCACACATCTCAGGCTGACTCTATCGCCAATGTTGCTGATGCTATATTGGATCTTTCGAGCAACCTCAATGGTGGTATGCCAACCCCTCAGTGTTGCAAACATGCAATCACAATGGTGTATGATGATGGAGAATATTCTGAAGAAGAAGAAACAGACATTATGGTTTTATTTACTAGAAATATTGCTGTTGCAGATACATATGCTGATATTCCTTCTAAGTCAGGTCGTATTAAATTTATCCGTGCTGCTTTAGAGAAGGAGCTTTAAGTTTAACTTCTTTATTCATGACTTATTAAACTATTAATTTTCTTTTAGATCTTTTTAATTACGGTAATTACTTGTCCAACTCCATATTACCTTCTCTGAGTCTATTGCGTAGTTCCTTCTGATAATCTTTCCACATCTGCTTCGCAATTTGATCCCTCTTATCGCTTGCTCTTTTCTTTTCGGCTGGAGTAATATCCAGTCCAAGATCTTCAGCCGTTACGACACGATGATTCTCTTGAATATCAGAGGTTTGTGTCCTTGCCGTGATGGCTGTAACTCCAAGTGGATTTGCTTGAACGTCTGGGTCTGTACTGCTGGGAGTCTGTAGCTTTGGATTATAGATCTGAATAAAGTTATAGAGACCTGCAAGTGCAGGAACAAATTTGGCCTGCATCTCGATCGAATATTCGGGGGCTGCCTCCATAAGAGAGAATTCACGTTTGAAGATGCCAAATATCCTCTCTACAGCATTTCGGGCAGATGCATGTTGCAGATTAAACAATTCTTGATAATTCTGTGGTCTGTATAAATAGTTAGATGAAAGTACCATTTTAAAATTTAGAAAAGCAAACTTTGAATTGCCCCAACCTAATGTGGCAGCGGCTGAGTAAGCCGGTGCTAAGCGCGGCACAGCCGGCAGAGCCATTAATTCCCACCCGCTCCATTGGGCCACCATCTGGCCCAGCTCCAGCTTCCGGCTTGAGCGGCTCAGGGGTCACCTGTTTTCCTCCCCATTGGCTGTTTCAATGCTCAAAATAAATATTGGCTACAAATGATAGTGGCAATAGACTAGTACACTTCATGTGACTAATTTCTGGAGAAGCATGTGTAAATAAACGTAATCTGGCTTTTCTTCAAAAGCGAGGGATCGAGTGTAATGGAGGAAGGTTGAGAGAGCTGATGGAATAACACTACCTGAGGTCTGTTTGAAGATTTCTAGCTTTTTCTGCAGAACTGCAGCAGAATGCCCTATGTCCTGGGATGATGTAATGCCTTGCCATGGAAGTTTGCCGTTTAGGAGATATAAAAGGGTATATGCTAAGGACTCCAGGTCATCACGTCGTGATTGTTGAAGCCCCATGTGGGAGTTGATGGAAGTATAGCGAATTGTGCCAACAAGATCGATGTTTGTGGTCAATGGAATGTGAGTGTGTGTATTGGGGTGTTGAAAATATTGAGCCAATCCAAAGTCAATGAGATATATCCTTTGGTCAAGTCCAAGCATGAAATTTTTGGGCTTGATATCACAATGTATATAACCATGACTGTGGAGGGCTTCCAATGTATGTAGCTAAACAAATTTGTTAAAGCCCCTTCTATGAACTTTTGGGCATGTGCTCACCATCTGACCTGCAAATGATAGAACTCTCTGGGGGTTGAGTGGAGCTCGTCTAACCAGATCATGTAGCGAGAGCTCAAAACGATCAATGACCATCACATTGTATGGCCCCTCTACTCCATACCAATGGGCTCTAGAAATCCCAGGGGAACCAGCAATATCTTTGTAGATCTTGTATTCATGGCAAAGATCAGAGTCGAATTCTCCAGGACATTCAAACTTCAATGCAACATCCTTGCCTGTCCTGATGTCCTTCCCCAAGTGTACACGGCCTAAAATGTAGCTGGGTCAATAAAATAAGCAAGATATCTGAGTTACACTTACCAAAGGTACCCGAACCCAGTAGTTTCCCCACTCTGTATCTTCCGGACACACGAACAACAGGTAATACATCATTCTGCATTTTGTCCAGGTGCAGAGGTGAGATTGCATATAGCAAGGAGATAAATAAGGTATAGATACAATAGAAGTACAACTGGAGGTGGTTTGAAACTAGTTGAACATTGAATGCGAAGGAGTTGAACCTCTGTTCTCACAGTCACAAGACCCATGCCACATCTAACGTTGATAGCTTATGTAAGGACCCAAAACCTTTCCGGCACTCAGACCTGCTGAAAGGTAGGTATATTTGTTTTATTGACTTTAAACTCAGAGCATTAGATGTATTGCAGACGCGACGTGCTTTCAGCAGGTGATAAAAAGGCAATGTGCAGTTAGTGTTGTGGGAAATAGAGTCTAAGCATCATAGGCATATTGCACCACAAATTTGCAATCCCAGAAATTTCGACAAAAATTAGAAGTGCAGGTCCTCTAGGGAGAAAAATTACAGTGGAACTACCAGTGTTGTCTGCACTACTGATCAACATCAGTTGTTTATATAATAAGGTCTGTCTTGAGGGATAAAATCAAAAAAGCAAAGAGAGGATGTTTGCACATCTCCCTCTCCATCTGGTTGATCTCCCGTAGTGTAAAGATCCCAACTACACCTATTTGGACGTGGAGCTCACTGTCGATGACTCGATACTTCCAATTTTGAGAAGATGGTAAGACAGCCTGACTTCAAGGCGAACCGTCCTATCCCAACCATTTTGTTTCGAGGCCCTTTTCTGCAGCCACGTCACCCCTATGGATGAAAGGCAAACATGACAAGCTCCATCTG
Source organism: Inosperma sp. D86 (assembly GCA_026262225.1). Taxonomy (NCBI): domain Eukaryota; kingdom Fungi; phylum Basidiomycota; class Agaricomycetes; order Agaricales; family Inocybaceae; genus Inosperma; species Inosperma sp. D86. Next base: position 10,224 of record JAIUJM010000628.1, on the reverse strand, counting down.
TGGCTTTAAGCAACCCCTCCAAAGGCTCATCCACCGCAGTCAAACATTGGGCAACACTCACGGAAGTATGGCAGGATCCACACACTCGGCTCCAGATGCACACCTTTCTCCAATTCTTCCCCTACCTCTGCAGCATCTCCACCAACCCCAATGAGCAGCGCAAAAGGTGGACGTCTGCCTCGTTCGGTGTTTCTGACATTTCACACTCCATACATCCTGAAAGCAAAGATTGTTGCTGTACCCCCAGGTTGGTTCCATGGGGCAATTTTTAACCTGTAATTCAGTTTCAACTCTGGCTCTTTTCGTGTCATCTGTCAATTGTACTTGTACCTCCATTAAGATCTCAGCATGCCCATTTTTTCCTCCATGCCCAGCTGCTCTATTGCTTTCGCATTTTTCACTTGTTCTGCATTGCATTGTTTTCATATCAACTATTCTTATCCTTGCATTTCAGGGTTATTTTGTAATATAACACACTAGAAAGACTGACAGACTGAGAAAAAATCTGAATAAATTCAATAGTTATTACTATCGGATGATACTTAAAAACAAGTCAGATCCAGCCGGAAACTGCCCAAATTTCCACTCAGTTAGTTGAATAACAATAGCAAAATGAAGTGCATCTTGTATATATTGAAATGGCAACAAATCTTTGAAGTGCACAGAATAATTTCTGGTGTCCAAGCACACATTCCTTTGATTTTTGCCTGGCAAATATTTGTCACATGTCCGAAACCCTATCCAAAAAGGAAATGCCAAAGAGCGAGTTCGTCTTACGGTCTCCTAAAGATCTATTTTGACCATCACGGAAATGAGCAATAGAGAGGCTGCTTATAGGAGCCTGGGTCTGACAGCCAACTCAATAGTTTTCATGCATTTTTAAGGCGTCAACAAATTCTGCTTATATAATTACTATGAAGTAGTTTTTTAACAGTTAATAACTCAAACAACTCACAGGTCCCCTCAGCCAAAAAATTTATCACGTTAAGAACATAGCCCAAAATAATATTTAACCCTGCCCTAATTGCAACTACTAGCGCTCACTGAAACGAGGTTGAGATACATACAGCCCCATAAGGAACGTTCAAGCTTTAAGCCAAAAATGGCTACTGACCGACTGGTCGGTTGTTCGCTTATATAATGTGTATGCGTTTCACGTCATCACTCTACTCATCTACTCACTAACAATGGAATCCAGTGCGTCCCATACAGTCTTGTTTCGTGGATCCCCTCTTACATCCGCTTTAGCCAATGTGCAACCTAGCCGCTTGGTTTCCCCACTTCTGGCTAATTTTCCTTGGTATTCCACGATAATTTCTTCCTGTGATGACTTGTCAGAAATTCCCGATGAATCATTTCAGGTATGACAGGACTTTGCCTTTGCCTTTGAAACCTTAATATTCTATGCTAGAGCTTTTTCCGCTCTCTGAAAATTTACGAATCCACACTCTTCTGTCAATTCGGTATAAATGACGCTGTCACTAAGGTGCAAAGAAGTCTCGGGATAAACTTCAGCGGGCAATCTTCCCAAATCGTGCCGTGGGGTCCTACAACCAACCTTAATTCTAATGACTGCTCCAGACTCTGCTCCATTGTCAGTGCCTATCGCCTGCTGGATGTGGTAGCAATGTTGGGTGGTGCAGATTGTGCTCTGAGTGTGGAACGGCACCCTTTGCAGCTCAAGAATGGAAGCTTTCGTGTAAGTCTCCTTATTCATATTTCACCTTGTCTGAGATTAGCTGCAGGGTATGGACAAGATCGCTGATTGGCCGGCTGTGGTCTGTCAATTCCGGAAAATGCTTCAGAAATCTAAGAAGACGGTTGAGCTTTCCCCAACGCCTCATGATCGAGGTGCCCCCTTTCGCTTGCTGCATCTCATTGCGTCCAACACCAACAGTAGAGGTTACACTGCAATTGAAGCAAATTTTCTTTATGCTGCAATGCACATTGCATGCATGAAGGAGCTTCAGTTTTCGACCGACACATGTCCTGATCTACCGGAAAATTTGAATAGCTTGGTTTGCGCGTAAGCATAGTCTGTTTTATACCTCTCGTCTGCTTAACTTGCTACAGACAGATGCTTTCGGTTGAAGATCACGAAGACCTCAATGAGCAACGGGAGCTCATTGCCAAGATTTCTCGTGCGCATGGATCCACAGATGGGGTATCATATCTACGTGCGCCACTGCACCTAGCCCTGCTAATTTCACCCATCTATCTTCTCCTCCCTTCCCAACATTTTAAGAAGTCATATAACCGGCAGACAATGCTCAGTATCACCACTGCCCTGGGCAACTACAAACCTCAGGTTATCTTAGATGTTGAGATGGCAATTTGGAGGACACTGTTTGCCCTTGCCTCAGGAGCATTCCACCCACTCGAACTTCTCCAGCAACTCTCGGATCAATTGCCATGGGAGAGAATTCAGATTGCGTCCTCTGTGGAATCTGAGCGAGCATGGTTCACCCTTGGCAAGTCTGACCTTTTCATGTGTACAGCGTGTTGACATTTTCTTAGACGTACCTTTCCCACCTGAAGTTCTTTCCTCCCAATTGTCTGCGCATATAGAGCTCCTTTCTGACACTGGCTTTCCTCCTTCCGATCCTACTTTCGAATACTCCCTTGTTTCATATATTAACCAAGCCAACAACTCACCTGCCACCACATCAACGTCTCCACCATCTACTGTCGACCCATCCCTCCTTTCTTCTTCTAATGCTCTGGCCATCTCGCCTGCTTCTCTCAGTGCTGACAGAAATCGTGTACCCGCAGGTCCTAGAGCAGAAGATGACAATGGTGAGGAACTCAGTGTCAATGGCAATGGGATGGACTTCGATTGGCAATCGGATGATCAGGAGATGCAACAAAGCACTTTTGCTGGGCACTCTAATGATATACATACTCATCAAGATGATGATGATGAAAATAGAATGAATGAGGATTACCACAGCTCGCCTGGAGATCGTGCCATCGTAAATGATTTGGAAGAGGAACCTGGGGCAGGATCCGATGAAAATGACCACACTATGGATGTAATGCCGGACATGGCCAAAAAACCTGGGCCTCTTTCTGTTCTGCATGGTTCCCATGCGGTACGGTCCTCCGATAGGCTCAGATCTCGAGAAGCTCCTGAAAACATTCATCCTGATGAACATGGTTCCATAAATCGTCCACCAAAGCGCCGTCGCATTGTAGAATACAGCTCAGAGGCTGAGGACGATTTGCCATCTCAGCCGAACAATGGGACGAGGGCAAACCCCATCGACGTTGATCTCTATGTCTCTATGTGGGAGCCTACGACACGCCGAGAGTTTGTAAGCAGATGCCAGTGATTCTTTTTCACTGTATCTCATTCCTTTGACAGGTCAAAGAGGAAGAGCCATCTTTTGACAACAAAACTACAATCCATAGGTTAAAATGTGACACTGAACTATGAGCTTTCGATGCAGATGGAGTCGAGCACCGATTCACCCCAGAATCTCATGTAAGCTATTCTCCACCTCCATGTTTTCTCCAGTAACCATGAGTTTCAGTTTGATGACGGTATTACTCGAATGAAACAGTTCTTCAACCGCATTGAAGCAGGTTATCATGATGGAAAACCACCTCATATCGCAGATCCTGAAGGGTCTTGTTTTGACATCATTTCCTTCATCAATTTTCGAGCCATGTCCCTGCCCCAAATTCAAGATCGACTTCGCCACAAAAATGTCATCATCACTGGCTCTCCACATCCTAACATGAAGTTTGATGAAGCTGGTTTACGAACATTGACTCCCTTGGACCGTATGATTTCCATCCAAGGTAATGAATCGAGGTTTCCAATGTGATAAGCCATCACTCATGCGTCACGTATGCAGACTACTCAACTCAAACTGAGACTGGGTCCACACCTACCACAGTTACTGGACTTTCCAGGGATCTTCTCGAAAATGCGATCTCAGGGGCTAAAATCCTCAACGGCCTGGAATTTCCTATGTGGAAAGACTCACAGTGGGATCGCTGTTCCTATGCTACCGACATGGTAGCATGGGATTATCTTTGTGGAAAGCCATATTGCGGGCCGGCCACTACACCCTACCTGACAGAGCACATGCGATGGGGTTTAGCAGGCACGGCCCACACCGTTACTTCACTGCATATTGATAGCGATGGCTTCGCAACATTCATCCAGGTCATGTGCGGCAAGAAAGTTTGGACCATATATCGCCCAGTTCCAGACCTTCCTCTCTCGAACATCAACTCCTTCGTCATTCCTGAACTGTTTGAGCTTGACAAAATCCCTGAAAAAGCACGATTTGGTCTGGAAGCAATTGTCCTCAGACAGGGAGATCTATTGTATACCTTTTATGTTTTCCTGTAACGCATTGCTTATTTTTTTATAGGTTGATGCAACCTGGTGTACCTCACTACGTGTATGGCCCTGAGAATGCAATATGCCATAGCGGCCATTTCTATTCATCCTCTCTAATGCAGCAAACGATGGACAGCTTGATACACACATTCATCCTCAACGAGTTCATCACCAACATTTTCCATCATCCATCTTGTCAGTTATTGCGCCGCATGGTTGTATTCTGGGGGCTTGGGTTTCTCGAGAAATCCCTGACTCCACAGGGTAAGTTGGTAGCCATTTTTCATTACCTCTGCTGAGTCATCTTTCAGATTCCCTCCACCTCCCTGACATTCAAACAGTTGACGGTCTTCTTAACCTCATTTCTGGCTTCACCCTTGCCATACTCGGTAATGTACTTGATTTTAGAACATATAGTGCACCCAACCAAGCAGAGGACACCCCAATGACGAAGACACAACAGCAGCTATGGAGGGAGTTCGATCGGAACGACATTCCAGGAGATGAGCGGATGGCAATTTGCTCTGCACGTGGAGTTGCTCTGGCTGCATTTCGATGGATTCATAGATGCTGCGTTGTCAAGACCCTGGATGGTGACATCATCGACAATTTACCTTCCAAGTACATGGTGCAACTCCTTGATGCTCTTCTGGCATACAAATCCAAAGCGGGGAAAGAGAAGCTTGGTGGCGCACCGCATTGTACTCTCTGGATGTTGAAAGATCAGGTTGTGAATGTCATAACTTGCGACAGTTCTGTTGAAATATTGTGGAAAGAAAGAAAGGGCCCCCCATCATACATTTTAGGGCTGACCTTGGCTAAAGGTTGCACGGTCGAGTGGAAGGATACTCCCAGCAACACTGAGCCACCAAGTAAGTTTTTTTTTGATGCGAACCTATTTAACGTAGTATCACTAGTCAAACACTATCAACAAGATGGTATGACACCGTTCAACTGTAAATTTCTTGAAGGAGAACAACAAAGATCACAGATTGAGGTCCAGGCCATCAAGATACAATCCCATGTCATCTAGTTCTCATCGTCACTTTCCTTGCCAGGTGTGTTGCAGGAATCAAAATAACATGTAATATCTGACTTTCAACCTAGATTCTTTTCTATGATGTATCACTCCCTCCCACCCTTTCTGTCATACAATGGGATAGCTCGCTTTCTTTCATGCTTCGATGTCTTGCTTTATACAATATTACTTGATTTGAACGTCGACCGACTGGTCGGTCATCGCATTAGTCAGCAAGTGTGTCACATGAGTGTGATAAGCAATCGCTGCCGCACTTTGATCAAACACGACGATATGCCTCCTCAAAACCGTGGCAGGGAAGCCCAGACTAATCGGAGAGATACTGTTCCTGGAACTCAGCGAACTCAATCCAACCAAGCATCTCGTCCGGCGACATCTCAGCAGCATTCACATCGCCAGGAACATAATAACTCTGGTGAAGAGTTCGATTTTTCCGCTGCGGATGGCGATGACTCAGGACCAGAAGTAAACGACTCACAGACACCGTCCAAAAACTCAAGGACAGCTCCTGATATCGCAATGTTTTTCAAGGTAGTCAACCTACCTAATGGTAAGAAAAAGAGATTTTGCACTCTGTGCAAGTAAGTTACATATTCATTTTTTTACATCATGCTCATAAAGTGGCAGCGACCAACATGGATACGAACTACTACTGCCATCTGATATCAAAAACTACAAATATGAAACATCCACTGGGTCTAGTAATCTTCGCAGTCATTTGAAACTTGAGCACACTGTCTTATATACGAATATTTGTGAGGAAAAAGGATGGCCATATATGACCCCAAAAGATCCGCAGCCTAGGGCTGGGGATCTCCGCAAGGATGCGCTTCCTCCATTCTCACAGGACGCATTCCTCGAATATCTGGTTCGCTTCATTGCAGCTGATGATCAAGTAAGCATCACTTCTACAATTCATTCAAACTGACTCATTTTTCAAGGCAATCCGGCTCATCGAGTGCCCTGAATTTCGAGATCTCTGTTTGCTCCTTTGAGAGAGCCTGGAAGACAAAGCGATCCCACATCGAGACAAACTTTGCGAGGCTATCATTGATCAGTTTGCAAAGGAATTTGCACGTTTGAAGGTTGAACTTTTGGTGAGATGACAATCTCGATCAATGGAACTGCTATTCTCATTTTGGCAGGAATCTGCTGGGCGTGTTAGTTTAACCGCCGACATCTGGTCTAGCAAGACGTTGCTTTCCTTCCTAGCAGTCACGGCACACTGGATTTCAGTCCAGGATTCTAAGTTGACTTTGAGGGCTGCCTTAATTGCCTTTCATAATATTAAAGGCGGGCATAGTGGCGAAAACATTGCGAAGGCGCTTCTACATGTGATCACTCATGCAGGTATTGAGAAAAAGGGGAGTTGCCACTATGCGTGCTAAAATTTTACTTAACAAATTACAGTTGGGCCACATAACACTGGACAATGCTGAAAATAATGCCACAGCGATGAAAGAGCTCGAGTCCCTTCTGCGTGAACAGGGCATTGAGTTTGATCACAAGGACAACCGTATTGCTTGTTACCCACACATAATCAATATTTGTGTCTCGCACATTGTTTCCTCACTGACAAAAATTCCAGAAGCTGATACAGCAGATGAAGATGAAGATAGTGACTCAGATGATGAATCAGATGATGGTGGTTACGTCGGAGAGGAGGATGAAGGGTCAGATGACGAATTAGAGGTGGGAACATACCAGGATGATTGGTTTGCCATCCTCAAATGAGACCCCCTCAAGAGGGCTTGTGCACTGGTTCGTGCTGTGCGATCATCAGGCCACAGAAAGGAAGAACTTTCTGAAATCATTAAAATGGGCAATGCGAAGGGTTGGTTTCGAGATGAGGACAATGTGGCAGTCCATGTCAAGGATTTACAACTCATCAAGGATGTCAAGCATCGTTGGGACTCCTTATTTCTTATGCTTCAATGCCTCCATGCGTTGCAGCAGGTAATTGTTTCTGTATGTCAGTATTATTCTAACTGACTAAATTAAAAGCCTCTTGATCGCTTGGTCATAATGGATAAAGCACTTGAGCCCAAGAAGTTAGATATGGATGATTGGGATGTCCTTGATGGACTAACTACAGTTTTGGAGGTGGGCTGAGCATGTACCATACAAATTCTCTTTCTAAATCTGATTGCTAGGCCCCTCACCACGTCCAGCAACTTATCTCGGCTCATTCAACACCCGTTCTTTCTGGGGCGGTCCCATCTTTTGAGCTCTTTATGACACAGTGGGAAGCTCTTGCCAGCCTCTTGGCAAACAACATCCAAATCTCAAGCCCTGGACAGATATTGGCCTGAAGTGGGCAACCAAGTATTACCGCCGCATGGATGAGACGCGTGCCTATATCATTGCTATGTGTGAGTTTCATCTTTTATAACCTCTTTCATCCAGTAACCTTTCATAGTTATCAACCCCTGCATACGTTTCACATGGTTTCAACGTGAATGGGATGATGACTACATCGCCCATGCCAAGGAGGTCATTCTGGAAGTTGTACGTGCACCAAATATCATCAAGTGCATGAGTAATATTCTATTAAATCAACCAGATGTGAGAGTACCATGCACGCCAACCCCCACACATCCGAGTTCAAGCACCAGCTTCCCCTGTCAAGGCTACCCCAAAGTTTGTAGGGCTTCCGTCGAAGTACAAGCTCAAGCAGCACCCAATCTATCCCCGAACTGTGTCAAGTTCGTCAACGGAGGAAGATGAATTTGAGAAGTATAAAACTGATTTCCTATCTGGTGAAGACACCAATTTACTTGCCTTTTGGGAGGTACGTACATCACATTTTGTAAAGTGTTCCTCCGTTTGATGAATTATGTTAAACAAGGGTCATCGAAAGGAATATCCAAGACTCTTTGCTGTTGCGTTGGACTATCTGCTGATCCAAGCATCCTCTGTGCCCTGTGAGCACGTTTTTTCATCTGCAGGCGAAACCGACACCAAGAAGCGCAACCGAATCCTTCCACCTTTGATGGAAGCATTGCAGATACTGAAGTTTAAATACAAAAAGGAGCGGTTGAACTTCACAAGTGGATTACAAGCCAAATCACGTGATCCAGCAATATCAGCAGATAGTTCCGATTTGCTTGCAGACTTATTCATCAGAGACCGTTCTGACACAACAGACAAATTGCTGCAGGTCTTGGGGGCTGACGACACTGAGAATGAAGATAAGACTGACAATGTCTCCCACAGGCTTTGAACAAATATTCGTAGCTCTGCTTGTACATATCTTACATCATTTTTTCAAAGAATCGATCACATATGCCTGATACTGATGTTTGTGGGATGGAAAATAAAATCAAAAAAGGACTAGGATACAGGTATAATGACAGATTGACATATTTCACATTTTATTAGGATGCACATTTTAGGACGTCACCGACTGGTCTGTTATGTGGCTTACATAATGTGCATATGTTTGATCTCATCACTCTACTCAATACTTCCTACAAAAGAAGAGAATTGCAGGAGATCATAAATGTCTCATATCTGCAGCCAAACCTAATAAAACAGGTAGTACACTAATTTGTCAATGTTATAAGTATCCAATTTATTTGCTCTTTAGGACCTTTTTGCAAAATATTTCCGCTCCTCCAGTGATGTATGATGCTTGGTGTGACAATATGTACTCCAACAAATCCTGGTGCATTGCACCCCTCTTCATCTGGTTGATCTCAGCAACATAAATTGTGAGCTACACCTATGCAGACTGGGAGCCCACTGTTGACCATCCAATACTTGCCAGAAAGCGGTTTAAAGGCAAGATTTCAGGAACTGCCCATCCTATCCAACTACTCCACTGTTTTTGTTTTGAGGCTGCCCTTCAGCTGTGTCACAAGCAAATACCCCTATGGACAAAAAGGCAAACACGACAAGCCCCTTTGGAAGCACCCTTTCAAATGCTCATTCACACCAGTGAAAATGTCAGGCAACTCTGGCATGCTCGCAAAACTATGGCAGGATCCAAACATACCTGATATCCCTCTTTCTCTTTCTCTAATTCTTCCTTTACCTCTTCAGCATCTCCAGCATGGCAGCAACCCCAATGCAAGACCCTAAAATGAATGCGATCATATGTGGGGTGGACATCTTTCCTTGACAATGTTAGTGTTTCTGACATCTCACATTCTGTCCATTGGCTCATCCATCCCAGTCAAAATGTCAGGCAACCCTAGCTTGGCAACAAAAATTACAGCAGGATCCAAACACACCTGATATCTCCTTGACCTCTTCCTGCACTTCCTCTCCTGCCTCTGAAATTCATGTTTAGAATGTATAGTGGGCATGAACTTGAAGGCCCACCATCCCACATACAACCCCTTGTTATCCCTCCTTGTCTTGTCTCATCTTTGTTGTCATGATGGTGGGAATGGGGGGTCCATGCTGTGGCGAAATAGTGGTGGTGGCTGTACTAAAAGCTTTGGAAATTAGCATTGTGCTACATTACATAAGTTTTGAAGCTCCAACAATATCAGCCCACAAACGTGAGTTGTGGGTTGTATATGTGGTACTCACTGTGTAACCGAAATTCAGACTGACATCGGCTTTAGCCGGCTAAGCCGGCTCAACAAGTCTGTGGAGCAGCCAGTGTTACGGCCAACCCGGCTGAGCTGAGTCATGGCCCAGCTGTAATCGGCTTCCGGCTCTAGCCAAAATTTAGTCGAAGCCAGCGCTACATTACACAGGACTATACAATTATTATTTACACAAATAATTTTAAATGATCTCCTATTAGTATATTTTTCATTCTATAGAAAATAATATAATTGAATGTATGTTTTATTATTTATATCTCAATAAGATAAAT
>JAIUJM010000627.1:0-13829 GCA_026262225.1 Inosperma sp. D86 | reverse complement strand
CGGATCAAGATTACAGAATTCTCGAAAATCTTTCATTTAATTTCCAGATAACAGCCGGGTCCAAGACGGGTATGTCCAGATAGAGTTCAGGCAATGCTAATCGTGACAGGCCCTCCAATAATTATTTTGCAAAGGCTATCTTGGCCCCTACATGAACACACCAAGCACACACCGAGTGAAAGATTTGATACAAACCACATGGACAGGGAGAATAGTCTCGATCTTTTTGAATGGGCGATGGCTGCTTCTCGTAGTTACTGTTCTTTGCTGGATCTCTCAATACGCTGAAATGGTCCTGACGAGTGCGTGTTACTCGACTTTGAATTATCTCATTATTTTGAAGGCTCCTTTGCGTTGGCCACTTGCCATGGCACCGCATGTGCTTCGTGTAAATTATGAGGTACGGGAGATTAGAGGAGAAAACTACAAAACGGAAGAGAGTCTTGAGAAGTATGGTTGGTGAATTCTTTGCGAGATCATTACTTCCATACTCATTTCTGGATTTTGCCGGTTACTATCTGTGAGGCTCATAGTGATATTGGATATATTGCTACCTTGTGTTTGAAATTGACGCTCCTAATACTTACCCCTGGTGGAGAATCCTAAGGTGAATAACTATGTTATAGTATTGTAAGCCATGCTCGTTACCTTTTCCCATTGAACGAATTTGATACATGAACAATTTAGGGTTAAGTAATACCTACTGGGTGTTGCTAGGTGTCTCGTTATCTTTCAACAGCCGCGTCCGGGACCCCCGTTACCTAAAGGAGAATGATATTTTACCGTTAGATGGAAACAGGTGCTTCAGTTGAATCTTATCTTGTTCGTGACGTCTCACATGCATTTCGCAGCTCTGGGCTGCTATACATCCATCTATTCATTGGCATCTTCTTACTTGCTGACGTGGGTATTGTTACGATCCGTTAAAGGACTGATTTCAAGCGTGTCCTTATAAAAATGAAACACCTCAGGAAGGTTTGTTTCGATCTTCAAAAATGACTAATTTTCCTTCAGAAACGCGTACCAAGCCCTTACACCAACCGCTAGTATGTTTGAGTTCTAGTACTTCCAGAAATACTTCAAGATCACAACCAAAATGGTGAGCCATCTGTCCAGTATTCTTGATTTAGTAGACCATAAAGCTAAATCATATCAATCAGTTTGTCGTTCTAATGTTTTCAGCATGATAATACCATTCTGGAGCATGTTTGGGATCTGGACTCAGAAGCCGGGCTAAGATTCTGTTGCCACAGTTCTCTTCTGTTGTTAATCAGGACTTGGCATGTTTCATGTTGTCTTTGGTCTCTTCCAAGCACCATACTATGGCTATTCACAGATGATGATGGTTGATAACATGGTATATTCCTCTGTTCTCGTGTGTTATTTGTGTGATATACGGTGCTTCGGTCTCTTTGGACTTTCCAGTGATCGGACCTAACGTTATTCAGTTGATCATCAACCAAGGTGGCAATAATTTGCAAGGTTTCCCATTCTTGTCTGCACTTTGCCTTTTCGCCTCTCTTTTTATTTGCTTTGCTGCAAAGGTTAAGAAAGGCAGGAGAGATGCGATGCGATTGTTTGGACTAAAGAAGAAGGATGTATAGGATATTACCCTCATTGTATTTTGTCTGGAGGTTTTGCGACTCTTACAGATATGATCAGAATAGATACATACCCTGCCAGATTATTGTGCGAGGTAATTATCCAAGTACGACGGCATGCGGCCGCAGTATCTTATCAAATGGGACAACTTTAAGCTTCTTATCAAGAGTTACGATTCTACGAAAGTGTTACTGTAATTCATTCCCACTTAGACTGCCAACTATAATTTTCAGCGTCTGTCTAGAGATTCATTGTGGGATTATGGATCATCCTCAACCAAGGAAAGCAATAGAAAAGCCTGGACAGAGCTCGGCCGTCAGGGCCGTACGGCTCACTGTCGTTACGTCACTATTCTTGGCTGGGCGCGTGACAATTTGTGACACACATTGCTCTTTGTGCGATTCAAGAGTTGCATGTACGGCATATCCTCAACGCAGACCATTCAGTATCCGCGCATTGGATAACGACGAAGACATAGCGCATTGATACATTACTCTTGTAAGATCCAGATCGTTGCCGTCTTACATCTGTTAACAAAGCCTAGCGTAATTAAAGCTACGACAAGTTCAAGTTGGAGCTGGATTACTGTGCTCGGGATTTGTCGTCTTATTGTTTCAAGCTCTCTGCAAGTTGACTTATAGAAGCAAGTTAGCGCTTCTTTTTCTTTATAATTCCTGCAATGCCGGAGTATGTATACGCCCTGCATGATTTCAACCCGGAGAATGAGGACGAAGTGGGGTTCTGCGCTGGAGACCGCATCGAGGTAATTGAGAAGGACGACGCATATGCAGATGGGTGGTGGCAGGCACGCCCTCTCTATTCTTAGTTAACCCCACAGCCCTGATAGTTTTCTAGGGCCGCAATCCCGCCGGAAAGGAGGGGCTGTTCCCGGTAGCGTACACTGCGCCGTCACCTCCCGAAACTAATGGTGTTGAACCCTCTGAACAACCTGAAGTTACCATGCCCAAGCTTCAACCCCTTAAAGAAGAATCGGAACCTGAGGCATCCCCCATTCTCGCACCCGTTCCAAGGCCACCCTCAATCCCTCTCAACGTAGATGTCGAAGAGAACTCAAACGAAGCCCCTCCCCGCAAGGAGCACGATGTCTTCCATAACAGGAAGGCCTCCGCTTCTGACGGAGAGGTAATGCGTGCGACGATGACTGATGTACAGAAGGCTATCGAACAACTTGGTCGAGATGGCTCAACTGCCGATGATTATGATGGTTCGAGGAGTTTCAGCTTTGCAAGTACAAAAGAAGGGGCTGATACGGAAACGGATGACACCGACTTTGACTTGAGTGATGTGGATGGAGCCTTTCAAGATGGTGATAAGGCAGACTGGCATAAGACTGCCAGGAGGAATCTGGCAGCTAAAGCGAAGAGAGCGGTGGAAAATGCGGAGCAACTCGAGGCGATGATAAATGGCAATTCTTCGACATCGAGAAGAACTGTCGCACCTCCCATTGATGTGGAAATGAGCGACGAAAGCGAAGTAGAGGACCAGGATTTCACTAAATCGAACCGTTTACAAAGAACTCATCCAGGTATCCTGGAGGAAGACGAAAATGACACGGAGGACCCGACGCAGGTTGCTTCCACAGAGGGGACACAGAACCTTGTTGAGGTTCCTCCTCAGGATGATAGTCAATTGCCCACCGCCACTGCTGGGGTCGAGTCTTTTCTCGTGCCTTTAAATCTCCCCAACGGCTCTTCAACTCTCCTGGATGAGAAGACTTCAAACTCTGAAGTTCAGGACGAAGTTGAGAAATCCTTCGGACGCTCAGGCAAGAGCTCGTACCCAACCCCTACCTCTCTTATCGAACCAATGATTCCTGCCACCAATTCTCGGCCTACAGTAGAAGAATCAAAACGAAGTAGTCAACCTCTACCTGTGAGAGATTTGCCTACCGCCAGCCAGATGGGCCTAGCTGCTCGGTCTAAGCATAGCAGTATAATCTCATCGAGTTCAGCTCCAACGCCTCAATCGCAAGCCCCACGGTTGCTAACAGAGCACAGTAGTTCACCTTCTAATTCGAAACACCCTTCTGAATGGAGCATTGAACAAGTTGTCGAGTGGTTGAAGGGAAAAGGATTCGACCAAGATGTTTGTGATAAATTTACTGGTGTGTGGTTTTCATCTGTGATTGAAGATAACACTCAGTGCGTTATACTCTTCAGAACAAGAAATAACTGGCGACGTCCTTCTTGAACTTGATACTAATGTGCTTAAAACGGAAATTGGCATTCTAGCTTACGGAAAACGTATTCGCATCTCAAATGCCATCGCAGAACTCAGAAGACCCCCATCTATCGAATTCCCCGATTACCAAGCTTCAAACAATGCCTCACCATTATATACACAGACCCTGTTTCGAGCTGGTTCAGCTGGCGCTGGCGCTGTTTCTATCGCGCATTCGAGATCTGAGAGTCAGAGTCATAGTCATCATTCATTCCCAGGAACTAGCACCTCAAGCCCGCATCCCAAGCATGGACATTCGCAGAGCATTCAAAGCTCTAGCGGGATGTCAATTGGTTATAGCCAACAGCCACAAGTGAATGGGAACGATGCTCTGGAAGCAGCCAAGCAGAATGAGATGCTTCCGGTCGCTGTAGGGCTGGGAATCGATTTGACACCCATGCAGGTTCGGTAGTGTGATTGTTCAAAGTAGTCCATGTGCTGATCGACATTGTTGAATAGAAGCGAGCTGCGTCACTCACTCCGTCACCTAGTGATGGGGCGTTGAAGGACTCCCGCGCATCAACCCTTAAATCAGGATCTCGTGTTTCACTTAATGACGACAGAGGTCATCTTAGCGAAGTAAATACATGATTTCTGCTTTTCAAATGCTTTTACTTATTGCAATATGTAGAGCGAGGCCGTTTCTAATACCACCAGCATGCGTCGTCGGATCTTTGGTCGTTCGCATGGATCTACTCCATCCATCGCTGGTTCGAAGGAATCACCTCTTCCATCTCCAAATATTCGTGAATCAGATAAGGACAGCGTCAAAGAAAAAAAAGAGAGTCCGAGAAATTCGGGGAGCTTTAGTCGTAGCAAATCGAAGAAGTCTAGTGAAGGAGGAAAGCATGGAGATAGGTTGAGCATTTTCGGTGGATCATTCGTCGGGCCGCTCACCAAGAGCAAGAGCAAGCATCGTAAACCTCCACCAAGGTGTGTTGCATTAGCTTTTTTTCCGATTCTGTATCCTGATTTTTTCTTTTTCAGTGACGAAGGTCTACCAGATAGATCAAGCAAGTTTACCCTACCCCGTCTTCAGTCAACAATTCGTAAATCTTCATCTTCATCACATCGTGCCACTTCGCCTCTTGGATCACCAAGAAAAGACCAAACTAACCCCAGTAACGGATCACCTGTCAAGGACAAGGATTTAGCCAACAAACAAAGTCAGTTACGGAAACGCACTGCTTCTGCTCCTCAACCCGTGCAAGGACTGGCTTCTGTTGTCGATCCCAGACCTTCTCAGGGCGGAGATAGTGCCACTGGCCCTGTTACTCAAGGTCGAAGCATATTAGACCAGATAGGCAACCCAGATCACGATGGTTGGATGCGAAAGAAGGGAGAGAGGTATCACAGCTGGAAGACGAGGTATTTTGTATTGCAAGGGCCCCATCTCTATTGTCTGCGCAGTAGCAACAGCACGGTGTGTACCAACCCTTTCGGCTTTTGAGGGGTTATTGAATCCCCCTGTTTTTCTGCAGGAAACTCGGCTCAAAGAATACATTAACGTTCACGGCTACCGAGTAACGGTTGACGAAGGCATTGACCCTGGTCGTTATGGTTTCCGCATTGACCATGACCATGACAAAACGCATTACTTCAGCGCTGACGACAAGATGGTGATCCGCGAATGGATGAAGGCCATTATGAAAGCTACAATTGCACGCGATTATACAAGTATGTTGTACACCTATTATGTTTTTGTTTGTCCTTACGCCTGCTTTTAGGGCCCGTGATCTCATCATGCAATATTCCAACTATTCCTCTTGTGGTTGCTCAAGCCATGAATCCAGCACCCCGACCACCATCTCCTTCTGCTCGTGACGCCACGCAACGAGCAATGCGGCGCGAGAACACAAGTCAACTGTCCACCCGGGATGCTCGGGTACTTATGGGCCTTCCTGGTGATGTTAGGGAGAATGGCCATGTCCCCGCTGATTCGCTGTTTATTGACGAAGGTTTGCCCCACAATCCGAGTTTGCCAGTTAGTCCTACGAGGCCGTCTGCGCCATCACGCCCTTCAAGAGAGATGAGGTCAAATTCAAACACACCTACGGTAAACATTTTTTTTGCAGATAAGTGATCTGTCACGTTGACCGTCATCAAGCAGAGAAGCAGTGCTGCGGAGACTGCTCTTGTTGAATGGGCCAACAATCATTTGCCTGAGCAATTACAGATTTTGGATCCTGCTGGACCTTTATATGGTGGCCTCGCCCTTCTTCGATTGGCAGAGTCTATTAAAGGTCAAGCTGCCTCACCTCCAGTACCAGATGCCGCATTTCCCTTGGATGGCAGTGATGAGAAACTCGAAGGTCTCGTTAGACTCTTTGATTTCTTGTTGGACAATGATGTGAAGATGGGTAGTGTGAGCATTAACGATGTTCGTCAAGGCAAGCGAGACAAGGTTCTGCAGGTGCTGAAGGCGTTGAAGTCATGGGAGGAGAAGAGGAAGATGTTGTCGACGGCGATGATGCCTTCTCAGATTTATCCGTCGCAAGCTTTCTTGCTTCCTCACTTTCAATGAACTTCCTCAGTTTTGTTGCTTGTAAGTAGTTAGATCTTATATTTTTATGTACATCGTCTTTGGAATGTTATTTTTCGTAATCCATACATATAATATTTGGTTTCGATCCTTGAACGTTTGGATTATTCCCGAATTACATAAAAGACCCTGATGCCCGACTAATTGTCGTTTTTATGGCTAGACAGCCTAGACTGACGTGTTTGACAACACTAATTCGGAGGATGCCGTGCATGTACAATTTGCTGGACTCTTTGAGCGTTGTTCTTGAAGAAGATGTATGTCGGTGGATCATTTCAAATCAATTTCGGGTTCGTCGCCGATTGGCCAAATAGTAGGCTGGGAATTTTGCGTGACTTACGATAGGCGCCTGGATAAGAAGTGCTATAAAAGTGTTTAGTTCAACGCAGCCCTGGTAACCGATCTTTACCTTCCAACCAACAGGATGGCCACTCCACAACCAGATTCCAGACACAATTTCACGTTTCCTCCCTTCCCAAATGCTCCTGAAGGAACCCAAGTCATCCCCTTTAAAGACTTTAAGGAAGGTGGAATACGCGTCAATCCAGGTCCCGATGAAACTGAAGTCGACTCCTTTGGGATACCTACTGTACCAATGACAACACGGCACGACACAGATTTTTGCAAGACGAAGACTAAAAGAAAAAGGAAGGCAGAGGAGGAGGAAAAGGCCCGCAAGGAGTTTGGACGGAAGGTGAAGAAAGAATGGTGGGAGGTATGGGAAGAGACAGAAGTGATACGATATACTTCTGGTGTTGACAGGTTAGTTGCCCCCTGTTAACGCGTCGATGTCGACGTCATGCATCGGGGAAGTTAACCAAATTATCTATTAGGAGAACTTCGCGTTTTGAACGGATCCAAGCCGCTACATATGACTTTGCTGATCCAAAAAACCGGACTTGGCCCGCGCAAAATATAGCGGAGACCGGGCCAAAATATATTTGGGAGAAAGTCGGTTTTAGCCCTCCTTTTGTTTAATCGTTCTTGCTCATGACTTTTTACAGTTTCTTCGTTACATCGGACTTCCAGAGGGATACCAACCCTTTACTGAGCAAATCCAGAGCAAGAAGAAGAAACGAGAGGCCAAGGAAGCAGAAGATGACAGTATGTCTGATGACTCAGATGATGAGGACGATGAAGGTGGTACCAAAATTTCTAAAGAAGGGAATATTATACTGTCTTCAGCTGGTGCCACCGATTCGAAAAACGAGGAAAGATTGTTGGAATTCCTAGACGATCCAGAGAAAACCATCAAAGTTTTCATGTCGTCTTACTCATGGACCAAGGGATATGTGTGGTACGTTTGTCGCCTATGTAGCTAATGATCTAAGCTAATTCCTTTGTAGGTCGGAACCTAATCTTGATATAATTCCACGACTTCTTAGATTTTTCGTCAACTTCCTTTTGCGAAATAAGGTACTTCCAGAATGCGAACGCCAGCTACGCCAGTCTTTGAAAGCAATTGAGGCCGGACTCGTTGAGCTACCCAACTGTGCGACTATTATGAAAATACTCCCTGATAAATTTGGGACTGGCTGTTCCGAATGCTGGGGTCGAAAAGCCGAACTTTATTCATATGCCGATTCTAAATTTCCGGACTCTGCCATTACGTCCGAGAGTCCTCCCCGCACTGAAGGTGAAGATGCTGCAGAACCTCGAGCAAAAAAGCAGAGAGTCGATGTCGGAGATTCGAGCGACAATCAGGACAACGATGTCCAAGATGGTGGCTGGGGTAGTGGTGAAGGGTGGGGCGACGGATCGAACGTCGAACGCCCAAATGAATGGACAAACGAAGATCTGCAACGGTTAGCCTGGGAGTCGAATGAAAAACTACAACCACTTTTCGAGTTCCTCGGTCCTACCGCTTTCCCGTTAACTCACCAGCCTGCTGTTGTCGAGCAATCTATGCGGCGTATTAAATCCATCAGCCCTCCTGCTAGTAACCCACCCAAAGCCACGCCGGGCCCAGAAATAGGACCAAATGCTGCCGCCGTCGAGATTGATCTTGATAGTAACTTTAGCAAGATCGTTCTTGCCCCGATGCCTGACTGGGATAACGGTGTAGCCCCTGTATACGCATCTCCCTTGATTCTCAAATCCTCACGCGGACCTGTCATTCAGCCTGGGTCTGCGACAGAACATGCTGAAGACTCTAAGGACGGCCTGTCGCGTTTGAACTCTCGGCCTCATGACCCCTTAAGGGATGATATTACTCTCCTCATTGAAAGCAAGCAGGCGGACCTTCTTCGTGAAGGGATGGGAATCGCTGGTACATTTGTTCAGCTGGTTCGTCAGCGTAGTGATATCCCATCCAAAAAGAAGAAAAGCAAATCCAAAAAGCCTCCTGTTTACTGGTATATTGAAGAAGCGGCGTTTATCGCAGTAAGCTTCTGGTCTTCAAAAGGCTGAACTATCGGACTTGGGTAGGACATCTGTACTATAAAAATATGTGTCGATAATAGTTTTTAATTTTTGCGCTTTGCTAGAAGTTGTGTCCTGGTAACTTGTTAATACACTCTTTGAAGTCCTCTTTTCAGCTAGCTGTGATGGGAGACAATCCGACAATTTTTCTTACTGCATAATAGAAACGCCTCAAGAGGGATTTAGTTAGGAGTTCATAATGACCATATAGACAAACCCAAATATGGAAAGCTTGCTTATGGATGCTCCGAGGTACTGTGGAGCAGCTAAACCAAACACTTGACCTTGAATGGGTGCATGCAACAAAGACATTACACACGACGGTTTTTGTGGGTCATCCACCATCTTGTGGACAGTTCAAGGACAGCTGTCATGGGTACTACGTCATATTCCGTTTCTACCGCAAAAAAATTCGGGGTCCACGAAATTTAGCCTCGGCATACATGACGTTTACACAGGGTCTTTAAGTTATTCTGCAACCATCAATACATGGACGTCCAACGCCTCTGGGAACTGTCGGCGCTTATTGTACTCCACGTCAAAAGACAATAGGAGCATCAAATTTAATTCCCTGTGGATTACTAGCGAGTGTACTGCATGTGATTTGCATATGACGAAAACAAAGGAAGGAACAATAGTATTCAAGTAAACGGGGAAACCATATTCAGTCAGGTAAGGCACGAAACAAACATGGACCTACAAACGGCCTTATCCGCCAACGTGGGAACCGGAATTAACCACCTTGAAGGGGATGTTTTATTTCACACTTCTGTCAATTGTGATCACTTGAACTCCATCTCCCATGTTGTCTTCCCAGATCGCTGACAATTCATTGTAGCAACACAACGCATTCTTTCTTGCCGATTCGACGAATGTCCTTTTGACCTCTTCGTTATCATTTCTTCCACAATTTCTTCCTCGTCTCTGGCTTTTTTGCCTACACCGCCCATCACGAGTGTGTGTACATTTTCTGATTGCTGCGCACAGGAAAGCGCGACTTCAAGCATGAGTCTTTTTCGTCCTACCCTTCGTCCTGTTATCTGGTCCGAGGTGGATAGCAACGGGAAGTTAAAGCGGCGTGAACCTTCTATTTCGTCCGATGAGGACCAAGATGACTATTACACGGTTTCACGCAAAAAGACCAAGATGACCTTGCACACTTCTATGTACTACCCTCCGCCTTTAACCCCTTCTGAGAGGTTATGGCGCGATCGCTGTGATTTCCTTTTTCACAGAGGCTATCAATTAAGACCACGATATCAACCACACTGGATCTCGATGCCTCTGGGAGGTAATACGACCGCAGAGGATCATATCATGCAAATTGTCTGTAATATTTTGAAGTTTTCTGGGAGAGATTATTCATCGATAAGTTTCCAGCTTCCACAAGTCCTTGACGCAATTCGTCGACAAGATGGCTTGGTAGTCTGCATTAAGATCATTCAAGACCGTCGCAAGGTTGCCCAGATCAAGATCGCGGAATTTTTCTCGTCTAGACGCATGACGGGCGATACCCGGAACCATGTTGTACCCCTTTTCGACACTTTTTTAGAAACCCATGCGCCCTACGCCCAATTCATGGTCACTCCGGTTCTCAGACGCTTCGACGACCCGGAGTTTGTTGCGCCGTGCGAAATTGTGGATTTTATAAGTCAAGCGCTCGAGGTACGTATGCTATTTTGGTGATGGATGGTTTGCACAGCCTCCCGGCTAACGGAGCGCCCGATCATTCTTCTTTTGGTGATAGGGATTGGCATTCCTTCATGAGAACCATGTCGCTCATCAGTGCGCCCATTTATACATTCTCGGACATAATACAATTCTGATGCCATTTATTTTCCTTCTGTACAGTAATCTTATCGCTGAGCATATAATGATGGATGCGAAGTCCATCATCCCTACTGGTTGGCACTTCGTTTCACACTTCTGTGAACCAGACGGGATTACCAAAATTTCCCCATTGGAACGAAGAAATTATCCTGTCCGCTACTATTTTGTAGGGTTTGGAAGCGCTTATCATGTACCGCCCGCGAAACAGCCGCTGGTTAGGGATATCGGTGGAGGGGATGGTAACGTGCCAGAATTGCTTCAGGGGGTACCATATGATCCATTCAAGTTGGATGTCTACACTCTAGGAAATGTCTTCAAAAGGGAGTTACACGAAGTACGGCTTCCACGTCTGAGAATTCACGTTGTATTTATACTAAGCTCTCGATCTTCCTTTCAGAAGTATCATGGTCTCGATTTCATTCTGGATCTTCTCCACCACATGCACGTGCGAGAATTCACTCTACGCCCAAATGCCGAAAACGTTCTGCGTGAATGGTACAACATACGACGTAGACTAAATGAAGACATTTTGGAAAACACACATCTAACCTATCGGGACGGTGTCAGAAAGCCAGTTTACTCAAGACTTGTAATTGAGCAAAACTCGCCTTCTGGAAGTCACAAGTCAGCAAAATCCACTACTGGGAGTGCAAGGTCTGATAAGAGGGATATTTCGAGCATTCTTAACAAGGTATGGAGCCTGTGCGTCAATGTGAAATCGTGACACTCATGATCGATACAGTAATACCGCTGCTATCTTTCAAAAAGTCTTCTTGTAGGATCAGAAGTATACTGTCATCTGTACGTTGTGTATTGCATCTAGTTGTTCCATATTACTATACTCCTACGTTGATAAAATGTATATAAATTTTTACGTTGTTTTTACGACATTGATGTCCATGTACTATCACGCTCCATTGGCTTTCCAACTTGCAAGGCTTACTTTCAAAGGTTAACTATACGCGTCGACTTAACTTTTCTTCACCAAATAAAGACTCTTTACACTAGAACGTTCACGGACTTGGACGACTCAAGAGAATTCAAGATCCGATCAATTACATAATCAGATGCGATTCGTGAGGCCGATAAGTGGCCTGAGATGAGATTATCTTCACTTCGTAACCTAATTGTGGTTATACGATATGCCGCTAGGTTGGTTGTTTTATTGAAACGGAGCGAACCTGTCCCTGATCAATTCTTCACAGTTTTTGTTACTGGCAACGCCAATAAACTTCGAGAAGTGAAGGAGATCCTTTCACAAGGTCATAATCCTGTGGATATTGAATCACAAAACCTCGATAGTGCGTCTATTCTTATCCAAACCCTCCATGTCTTTGCTAAAACCATTATATTAAGTTCCAGAGGTTCAGGGAACAACGATAGAAGTGGCGGTGGCAAAGTGCCGTAGAGCAGCAGAACTCGTTGGAGGCCCCTGCATAACAGAAGACACGGCCCTGTGTTATGAAGCGTTGAATGGTCTTCCAGGGCCTTACATCAAGCACTTTATGTCTAGCATTGGGCACGACGGCTTAAATAAGATGCTGGTTGGCTTTGACAGCAAGAAAGCGGAAGCTGTCTGTACATTCGCATATTCTGCTGGTCCAGGTGAAAGAGTTCTATAATAAATATATAGGTGTGGTGATGATTCTCACACTTGTGTTCAAGGTTCTGAACCTATTATTTTCGAAGGACGGACGCTTGGTACTATTGTACCTGCACGAGGTCCAAAGGTTTTCGGATGGGATGCCATATTCCAGCCAACAGGTTATGATATGACGTACGTTCTTTTTTTTTCAATTTTGTTAATTTAGCAACCATGACGATCTATGTATTTTAGATACGCTGAGCTGCCTTCTGAAATAAAAAACGGAATCTCGCACAGAGGTAAAGCTCTTGAAAAGCTCAAGGCCCATCTCCAGGAATTAACGGGGGCATGACGGAAGGCGCTTTATGCAAGCCACCTTCAGGTTTAAGTAGTTTGTGGGCACGAGGTTGGTGTCTCCGGACAGAGCAATTACAAATTTTGATTGTTTCCTAGATACAATATACCTTGAATATATTAGACACCTCGCTTCGTTGACCTATTTTTATTTACTGTAGACGATGCATTGAACCCTCCTTGAACACACACAGCCGCTCCAACAGCGACACCAAATAGAAATAAATTATTTTTCAACACTTTCCACCTGCTTGATTCTCAATATACCTTGTCCAACTGATAGATTTGATTTACCCTGTTCTTCCTTCAAGCTGAATTCCGAACGCGGTCAGATCTACAACATCCGTATTTGGAAGTTGGTTGCCAAATTTAACCTTTCAAGTTGGGTGTTTGGTCACACCAGTCAGCAGTAAGTAGTCGAGTGTCTTGAATGTCAGATTCAAATGACGGATTTTCGGCCTTGTTTCGGACACGATGATGTTGTCAAAGTTATCTAGCAGCGCTATGAGTCATCCTGATTGGCATCAGTAAAAATAATCAGGCGGACAGCAAAACTCCAAATTGATTGAAATGGTATGTCGCTTTTATAATGGCATATGCCATCCGTGAAGTACCAGCAGCAGGATCCCTGTGGAAACCTCAAGATGTAGAGAAAACTTGTATTTATTCTGATAATTAAGTCCTTGGTTTCTTCTTTAATTTCTGTGGTGAGTTGGGCGTCGCCGCGTCAGGCCTCAGGCCTTAGAACCCGCCCATGGCACACGGCCAACATACGGCATCACAAATCAGGCCGACAAATGTTGAGTACGCATCTCCGGATCCCGTAATTCCCACACTGCACGTCAAGTCTTGACAGTGATCATGACGCTTGCATACCATGCAGACATGTTGCAGCTAATAGCACTGAAGTATCTTTGTAGAACTCACATGCTTAGTACTATGTAAGTATCTTTGACTAGGATTCAGTTGGAATTCACTAAAGGATACTAGGATGTATAGTGAATTCAAGAAAAATATTCAACCAACTTGAAACTTCCTGCAGTGCAGAATACTGTGTGGTGTTGGAGCACTGTATTGCACGGTTGTGCACGGCAGAAAAAAAAGTGACCATGTGGTTATTTTTGTCTTCCCTGAACGGGCTTCAATAAGGAAATGCTGTTTTCTTGTATATATTGGAGGATGTCCAGGTGGCCCTGCCTCCTCCCGGATGACACAACTCAATTACATTTCAACGACTCGCATTCATGACTTCTT
>JAIUJM010000626.1:0-13876 GCA_026262225.1 Inosperma sp. D86 | reverse complement strand
CTAATGATACCACCACCAATCCATCGCCCAGTGTGAGTCTTCCGACATATCTATGTAAATTTACCTCTATTATATTTTCAACTTATCGCGCGCATGTTCGCAAGCTCATCAAAAAACAGAACCAGAACCAGAACCAGAACCAGAACCGACAGACGACGAAAAGATCTGGAAGGATGGTCTTGATCTCAAGGGGCTTAGTACACTATCGCTCGAATAAGGAATCTGCCACCTGCTCGATTCCGTACCATGGACTGGGCTATTGTTATTGTTATATGTTCTCCTGCACCAATCGAGAGACGTAGGAATTGACTTTTTATTTATATTTTTAAAATTTTTACGTGAGTCACTCGACGTCTTTGAGACATCTGAGGCATATTAGAAACGGTATTTCCAGAATTCTGTTTTCTGTGATGCAATACGAACAGTAAATATAATCCAACGGGCCTCTTAGATACTTTCAGCAGGGTGTGAGCGACGGCACGACATCCCTTGTCACGTTGTATTTCAAGATCGCCGTTTACATAAACTGAGGTGTACTCGAACTAATGCTAGGCTAAGGCCGCGTTAGTTGCATCGTTTTCCCTGCTTGCATCTGTAACATATTCAAAAGCGTACTGCCAGAAATTTTACAGTAAATACTTACATGCTCGCGTTGCAGAAAATGTAATTTGGAGGACCTTTGGATATACTTAAGTGAATATGTGAAGCGTATCTGAAAATGTACTCACAACTCTTGTACTAAAGATGGTCCATCTTTCATTAAGAGCGAAGGCCATTTATTGAGACACTTACGACGCCATCTACATATCCACCTTGAAGAGAGAGGATGATGAGGGATTAAGCACTTGTGTATGGAAGGTTGGACTTACATATAGGATTCTTCGAATTAGGAACTGCCCTGGCCACTTGCATGGCATTAAAGAACAGTAATAAAGAAAGAGATGCAGTTTTGAAGGTGAACTTCATGGTAATGAACCGACTGCATGAAGCTGAAGGCTATATATATAAAAGCCCAGTAATAAACCTTTTTTGGAAAGTACGGCAACGAAGTTCATCAAATTGTCTCGAAGACGATATGACAGAACCGGATCCATCATTACCAAAAAATAAAGCAACCTCACAATGACTTGTGTGATGACAATTCAGTAAAATGGTCATAGAAGTCATTATGTACGAGGTTACCTCATTTTTTGTGATGATCACATAAATGACAATTTTCAAATGACCTAAGAAATTACGAACCTCACATGCCGTACTCAGCCAAGATTTCGGACCATCGGTATTATCCTTCTGGAAGGAAACTCATTCTCTCTTTGGCTTGCCTAACCGCTCACTTGAAAATTTGGAGATTTGAAGTTACTCTGGAAGGATATGACCATATTCAGCTCAGAGTTGACAGAGTCAGAAACAAAAATGAGGAGGTTTCAAATTTCTTTCCTTTCTTCTATCTCCGCATCCTGAGACAACGTCTCCAGAATAACTTGACAACAAAAAAAAACAGCAGGAATAACGAGAAGAGGAGTACAAGGATCATGATGGAACTGGGAACTTGTAGGACCATCCATGGCCATGTGACAATAATATTTTCTTTCAAGTGGAAAATGGGTGTTGCGGGATCGAGTTAGATACCGGATAAGATGCCTGCCATAACAAAAACACGGATAGGTTAATGAGGGAGAAGTTCCTCACCTCTTCATTCTAAGTCCTCCACTCATGCGTGGTTTACTCCACCAGACTCGGACGAGGGTATGGACCCTCAGGCTTTCTTGCATATCAAAAGCTCAGAGGCATGCTCTACACACCCTGAGCCCAACTCAACTTTCACCGACTTCAAGCTTCTGAGACTGAAAGAGGCCTGATATACGTCAGAGTTCCCAAAAACAGATCACTGGATGATGGGTCCTGCCTCATGTTGACGGACGTCAGAGGTACATGCCTCGAGCAAGTGCCGGTGCGTCCTCCGGACGTCGAGAATGTTACCAAATACGTCGTTGATGAGGTCGTCGATTTGTTGAGCTGCGCCGGGCATGATGAAAGGGCTTGCGTGACGAAGGAGCTTGATGAAGATGAGGGCTAGCTCTCGTAGGTATTGTTTTTCCTTTGTGGAAGATCTTACAAGTTGAAAAGAATAAGGTTGGATTTCCTTGGATGGATGTCCTCACCTTTGTCTGCCTGAGGCAATATAGTGGATGTTCTTGGGAGCTGGATTCTGTCAAGAAGCATGCCATTTTTAGAAAGTGCCTGCAATGCGGTACTACGGCCCGACATCATATTGGCAATGAGCGGCCCACAAGTTAACAGCTGTTACAGCCATACAGCTCTAGCCTTGGCCCGAAGAGAGGAGAAAAGCAAAGGCGTTGAGGATGCAAAGTAACATAACACAACTGAAGCTATTCATCGACGAGTCGAGGGTAAAACTAGGGGCCCAACAAAGGAGAACCAAAACGGCAAGAATTTCCTTCCATCCCACTATTTCTTTCATACTGAAAAGACTTCTACAGAAGAAATCGAAGACAATACCCAAATCGAAGCCGACATAAAAGCCTGTAATAAAACCATTCAGGCGAGGTACTCCTTACGCAAGGCCTTCAGACGTCAGCAACTGTCGCTGGGAGCTCAAGTGTGCCAAGCGGCAAGGAGCTCAAGGAACCCAGACGCCAGATCCTTCTCTATCTACCACTATGAAGTGAAGCTTGTGAGTTGTCTCTCAGTTCCTCGGTCCTTCAATTCACTTAAAAGTGTCCGCTAGCGCTTCGTGAAGTTGCAGAAATTATCGCAAGTCAATTGTTTCTTTGAATCCCGCTCTCAACAAAAATCCTCCACTTGTGACGACTTCTCAAAACCACTCAGAGATCTCACTCTTACATCATCTTCTGCAATCTCTTTTGTTGTTTGGGATGCAAGTAACAGCTAATGTGCAACACCCCTTGAACTAGCTACGTTCGCTCTTACAGGTTTGAATTGCTGTAACCTTCATCCAGTCATGGAGTAAACCGCTACGGCCACATTTGCTGGTGAAGGGGACTCAGAATTAAAGAATTCAAAGGTGAGTTGACCGATAATGTCTTACTCGATCTCACGACACCATTCTCAGCCGTTCTAAGGAAAATAGGCTGTTCAACTTTCCGGTTCCTTGCTCTTCTCACAGCCGCTATACCTTAATATTCACCATAAATCATAAACTGGAGAACTTAACTCCTCCGCTGACACATCAAGTGTCCCACCGTTCTGCGCCCTTCCTTTCTGGCTACCTTGTTTCTCCTTTGCTCTCGCCAAACAACGCCTCTGGTGTGTCATATCTATTTCCGTCCTCGCTTGCTTGTGATGGTCATTATACAGGCTTGGATACGAAGACGAAGAAGTGGGACAAGCAGCAAGCAGCAACCGACGATGACCCAGAACAACGAAGGACCTTAAATGTGGCTGTGTCATACCAATCGACCCACTCCGCACCGTGGACCAGGGTAGGAATTATATCCTCATATACTCTCCGGAACTAATCAAGAAATGTAGGGTTGAATATAACGTGATCCTGGGGCACTTTTGCTCTGAAGGAAGAAATTTGTCTGCGAGATGTCTATAGCAAATCAGAATGGGTGGTTCCAGAATTTTTGATTGTAAATACTTACACTCCATCCTGCCCAATGATAGACCTACAGCAATCATAATTCAGCCGACCTTCAGGTAACATCAATATATTTGGCAAGAGAATCATTCGGAGCTGTACTCACAAAAAATGGTGCTAAGTGGTGATTTGTTGAGAAATTACTTACCTTTCCATCAGACGAGATAGGACTCAAGAATGTGACGGCAAAGTTGTAAAATCTGGAATGGTGTGTAAATTGAGAGCAATAGGACCAACTTGGGCAAGTGGTAAAGCTCTAAACGCTAAGCTCGCTATGGCGCTGCTTAGTACCAGTACTGCAGCGCAAAGGTTGTGGAGCGCCTTGCCATTTTCAAGCACAAATCATGCGGGCCATCGAGAGGAGAGCTGTTATCATTCCAGACTCTGCTAGTGCGGTATAATCAAGTGCGCAAAATTCCAGTGGCGATGAAGAAGGCCTGGAGATTTTAACCGGGTTCGGTGTCATCAAGGGCGAGCTAAGAACCATTTATCCTGAAATCTATTATCTAATCCTCTCCGTCCCTCTGGCTAGCGTCAACTAGCACCTGCCAGCGCATACGCACGAAAGCTCAGGATGTGGACGGATCTGCGAGAACAAACTCTTGCCAAATTCTCCATTGAAAAGATTGCCCATGGTCAACAAATGTCATTCACGCCGTTAGGTGATGCTACTAAGTTCTCGTCTCTTTGAATATACAATTGTACCGGCACAATCGATACCCATTGGTACTAGAGACTTTAGAGTCATGCAAAAGAATGGGGAATACCGGTTATTGCGGACGTATAGATTGGGTGTTATCGAAATCCCCGAACGCCAAGTTGGGGGATCAAAAATTCTATTCACGGGATATTGAGTTATGGGTTATTAATGAGTTTATCGACTTCTCTTAATCTCTCAAAAATACACCGCCAGCTGTAAGTTCCGTTTGTGTTTGGGACTCAGAAAAGAAAGGCTGAAATAGATAAGACACCATCCTGATGTTCCAAACATTATGGTTCAGTGTGCAGCGTGTGACACATCTTATCCAGGTGCCCACACATCCCTTGCACCTACTTCTCCCTTGCAAATGTTACAACCTTCCTTTGTGATTGGACACGACGCTTCAATCATATATGCCTATCCGTCTATAGCCGTTTGTCTGATCAATCCGTGATTGACGGAGGATTCTGAATGATTGACCTTGCGAAGTTCATTCTCCTTATTTAGGCACTCGCTTAATTGAGAAATCTGTCATCCATTCCTGACGTGATCCTCAGTAAAAAAAGCTCGTGGAGTTTAGTCAACGTTTCGTAAAAAAAACGGTAAATTGGATCCATTTTGTAGTCAATGTGTAGCAACTCATAATCACAGCAATTTTCTGACTATGTGCTACACATTTGCTACTAAACGGATCCATTCTTCTACATGATTGCTACATGAGTCCTACTGATTTCTCACATGTTGACACCTCGGCATCACAACCGTTGACATTTGACACATTGGCAATTGCAAATATTACACTTTTGTGACTAATTTCGTTCTATTAATGTAGCAGTTGTGTAGCAGTTAGTCGGAAGATAGTTGCGATTACACATTTGCTACAAAAAGGATCCAATTTACCGTTTTTTTTACGAAACGTTGACTAAACTCCACGAGCTTTTTTTACTGAGCGTGATCGGGGCTATGCATTCTTCTCATTACTCTCGTATCAAAATGACCATTGAACCAGTATTTTTTATTCGGAACGAAATTTAGTTATGTACATGACGCATAATTGTCCATCGCAGTAACGTTCGTAGCTTGAGAGTTTACTTGGGGCACTTTTCGCCTTGCTTGAGCTGGACACACCTGTAAAATATTAGAAAGGGTTTTTTTTTCGAATTTTTACTGCTAATCCTTACCTTCCGTGTTTGTTTTTATCGTCCATGCAGCAAGTCAATTTGTCAGGACCTTTGCAATGTGTTCAGCTACACCTTTGAATGTGCACCATTCGGACGTGTACTCACAAACACGATGATGCTAAGAGGACGAACCAAGATTTCGCCCTTTTGTTTAGCAAGAACGTCGTCTTTATTGAGGAGTCACTTACCTTGCCACCACCTTTAAGAGCGTGTAAGAGATTACGAAGGACTTGTGAATATTAATGGAAATTGGACTTACACATCATATGCCCGTCGTGAGGATGGTTCCAAGGTCCTGCCAACACTTGCATGCCAGCATTGGAGAGCAACAAGAGAGAAAGAGCTGCGACTTTGAAGGTGAACTTCATGGCGATTACGATACTAATGAATCGATGGGGTTGCTCCATGGACCTGAAGGGTATTTATACAATGGCCGCAAAATCCTACATGTTGTAGAAATTGACGATCTGGATGACAAGCGGTTAAGCCCGTTACCAGAATAGCGGCACAGTTGCGGAACTGAGAAGTAAAAAATGGGCAAGGGAGAAGTATTTCCCCAATCATGGCTGTGTAAGTAAATTAGAAACGTCGTGATGTCAGGACCTCGGGCGGCTCTTCACAATAAAAGACATATCAATGGGTGACACCGGAAAAAGTGCGGAAAACAATTACAACTGATTCAAATTGCAAAACGATAAACCCACTTTTGAAATGACGCGGTTATTTACTTGTGGAGCAAGGCACAAGTAAACTATACCAAAGAGCTGAAAGGTCCAGGGGAGCCGTCGGCAAGGCCCAGGGCATCCGCAGTAATACGTATACCAAATATAGTATAGTATGTTTGTACCAGCTCCGCAAGTAAACACCATATAACTAACCACACCATTTCAAATTCAAAAGTGGGTTTATCGTTTTGAAATCAGGTGTAAATACGTCAAGAACATGCATCACAGACCTCGGCGGTAGGGTGGCGAATCCCCTGGAATGGATGGCAAACGGAATAATGGGCAACGGAATAATGAATTCGAGTCGATCGTTGTAATACTAATATGGCAAATCAAGGGAGTAGGACGGCCCGGAATTTACATCAGGCTTGCTGCATTCGGTTTCATTCAAACCTGACCTTTTGTCCTGCCCGCCCCACTGCGGATTTTTCTGGTACTACATAACCAAACGACCAATGGCAATGATGAAGCCTATGTGTAAGAGGGATTTTTTGCTGTCAAGGGCGACTGGTGCGATGGTAAGAACCATCGCCGATTACAAAGTTTTCATCATAAACAGAGAACGAGGCGGTGTAGTCACCTTCTCAGAAGCCTCGTGTGAGTGGTTATAGTTGGTACCTTGTCATTTAACCCCACTTCTTCCGTTAGGGCTGGAATTTGGACATGCCCCATGACTACTCTAGTGAGAACGCGTGGCTGGCCGAGGGTGGGGCAGCATATGTCATTTTTGGGGTTCGTGAATCTTGGCAGGTGGTGGTGGTAATGTGGAAAAAGTACCAACTGAAACAAGTCGAATTTGCGTCTTCAATTTGAACTTAGTGCCTGGTTCATGATGTCCTCATAGTAAGCCTTGCGTGTAGGATGGAACCGGGCAGTAGAACTAGCTGGCATGTGGTGAAGATATTTCGAGCATTATTGTCGCAAGGTCGAATTAGATATCGGTTCAAAATGTCGCTGAATATTGGTTCCTATCCAAGGAGCCTAGGTCCAAATTTGCCAAGTGCTGCGAGAACATGTGAAAATAACGGAGAAGTCCTCTAATGGTGTTCTATCATGTATCTCACCTTTTCTTACTTGAGTCCCAAACGGAAGAGGGGCTTACAGCACACGGTGCATCTTTGAGAGGTTTACAGAGGTTGTTACCAATGGGGTTACAGTCGACACGCTTAACTCATCGGAGTACCCCCTTATATCCTATAGAGTTTTTGATCCACCAACTTGGTGTTCGGGCATTTCGGTAACATAACCCATAAGTCCGCGAGTGGTTGTGCGTTTAATTATACTGTGTAGACAGTGAGACGGCCAAAGGTGGTACATTAGGGAACATCTACGCGATGGCGCCTGGCCGTTCCGGTCCTACCGCATAATGGTAGGCACGGTTTCTTCGAATCAAATCCACAACTTGGTGCGGTTTTACTGGTAGCGCTGTAGCGAGCTGGGGGCTTAGACCTTTACCGCGTATCCTCGATTCACATTATAGTCGCCATGTTCACCTTCAGAATTGCGGCTCTTTGTCTATTGATGCCATGCCAATGTTGGGAAGAGTCCTCCGTGGTGGTTTCATCCACTCTCTCTGAAAGGTTTTACGTCATCAGATGTCGTGTTAGTGCTTTCTCAATAAATCACTACGTTCCTACTCAATAAAGCTCTTGTTCTTAGCTACAAATGCGGCTTAGGTGTTATAGGCTGTCTCATGACAAATATTCTATAGAAAATAGCCAGTGCCAATATCATGTCATATAAATAAAATTCAATCCCTACATTTGTCGATTGGTCCAGCAGAATATACGAGGATGATATCTAGCCCGGTCCACTGTGTGGAATGGATCAGGCTTCTTCCGCTTCTTGGCATTCATATGCAAGGCTGTGTCACGACCATTACAAGCAAGAGGGGATGGAAATAGATATGGATGCCAAGGCGTTGTCAGTGAGAGCAAAGGAGAAACAAGGAGAGCCAGAAAGGAATGGCGCAGAACTGTGGGACACCTGTTGCGGCAGCCGAGGAGACAAGTCTCTCCAGTATATGCCTGACAGTGAATACGAGGGCATAGCAACTAATAGAAGAGAAGTGCAAGGGTGGAATCGGGAAAGTAGAACAGCCATGTGATGCAAATATTTTCTTTAGAGCGGATGGGAATGGTGTTGTGAGATCCAGTTAGATATAGCCGAATTTTAGGTCGTATCTCGGTAGACTGGGTCAAATTGCCGACTCCTGCTATCCGCAGACAGCTTGATGAAGGACGAGTTTCTCACCTTTTCATTCCGAGTTCCCCTTTTACCAGCCAATGTGGTTGGAGCGGTTCACTCCAGAACGGGACGAAGGGTACAGCAATTCAAACCTGTAAAAGCGAATGTAGTTGGTTCAAGGGGTGTTGCACATCTCCCTGGCAATAATTCGTCTATCACATCTGCTGTTACATCCAAACAAAAAAATATCTTAGTGAAGATGGTGTAAATGTGAGAATTTTTCAGAAGTCGTCACAGGTAAAAAGTTTCGTTAAAAGGGGGATTCACAGAAACGATTGACTTGCGATAGGTTCTGCAACTTCGCGAAGCGCTATCAAAAACTTTTAAGTGGACTGAAGGACGGAGGAACGATGAGTTAACTTGCATGCTTCACTTGATACTATATGCCACTCGTAGAGACAGATCTGGTGTCTGGTATCCTTGGCATCCTTGCCGCCTGTTACGGTCGGGCTCGCTGCGACAGTTGCAGGTGCCTGTGAAGGTCCTGCGTAGGAGTAGCTTTGAATGAGTTGCTTTTCTGCACAAGTTTTTTGTCGGCTTGCTGCTTCCATTTGGGCATTGATTTCTGCTCGGGACTTTCCTATGTTCAATTTTTTCTGTCGTCTTGTAGGTAGGGAAGAATTAGTAACCTCGTAGTTTTGCTTGTGCTTTGTTCGACATCTCGGTTTACCCTCGAATGGCTGCAATATTACGCTGCTTTGCGTCCTCGACAGCTGAGCGCTGAGTCCTTGCCGCTTTTCCTCCTCTTCCGTAGAATCTACACCTGGACTGGCATCGATTATCCCTTTAAAATGCAATAAATATGCATTTACCTTTATGTGAACCGCCTTAGATTGACCATGGCCACTCCTTTCAAGATGGCGAGTTTGTATCTCTGCCGCAGCTGGTAGTAATGGAACCGGGCCGTCCTGCCGTAAACCGCACTAGTAGCGGGCTGTAGCTTGACCCTGCTAGTATCCTCAATTTACATGCCACTGTTTGAGGTTTTGCACCTTCTGTATAAACACCTTAAACCTCAAATTGCCACGAGTCTTTCCTTCTTACTGTTCCTCAATTTAAACGTTATACAGATGTTGGCACTTCCTAAGAATGCTTCTACTCCTATGCGGTATAAGTCCAATCTTCTATACACAAGTGCTTTGTGGTCTTATCCGCTCCCTTAAAGGTGGATTTATATACTTATGGCATGGTTGGTGCTTTCTCAATATAGCAAATGACCCTCTTACTGGAAATGGAGGGCGAGAAATTTTAGTACTATGATTGTGAGTACACATTGTAGCACGTCTTATCCTTAGGTCCTTTGAATTAACTGCGTTCGCTCGTACAGGCTTGAATGCCATAACTTTCCTCTTGTGGTGGAAAACCCGCTTCAACCACATTGACGGATAAAGGATGTCGATGGACCCGGAATGAAGTGGTAAAGTGGTAAAGATCATCAACCTATCCGTGGTCTTTTGTTTGACAACGGAACTTGGAAATTTGTATCTAGTCGCCCTAGCATGCGACCCGACATTCGGCCATATCTAACTCGATCTCGCGACACCATTCTCTTCCGCTCTAAGAAACATACCTTCATCACGTAACAATTGCTACTCCCAGTTATCCTAGAACTTCTCTTCTCATTAGCCGTTATGCCTCCGCATTCACCGTCGAGGATAGACTGGAGAGGTTTGACTCCTCGACTGCTATTGGGTTTAGCTGCTATTTTCTCTTTCAAATCTGCTACTTGCTGCATGTCGCATCTCTCTCAGTTATAACGTTATTCCTCATTCAAGGAATTCACGATGGTCGTGACAGAGCAAAATCCAAAGTCCCATCCCAAAATACCATTGTGGCATTGGGGAGGGAAGTCTCTACGGCCGTCTCCATTCTGGAAGTCTTGATCGATAGCCCAAATCCTTCTAGGCTTTCTGTATCATCCATAGCTGT
Organism: Inosperma sp. D86; assembly: GCA_026262225.1. Taxonomy (NCBI): domain Eukaryota; kingdom Fungi; phylum Basidiomycota; class Agaricomycetes; order Agaricales; family Inocybaceae; genus Inosperma; species Inosperma sp. D86. The sequence continues at coordinate 3,469 of JAIUJM010000626.1, read as the reverse complement.
GTCTCCTCAATATACACGTCTTCCGACCCACCCGGTGTTGGCGGTGATATCACTTCAGCCGGTCAATCAGGTGGGCAAGTAGGAACCGAGAAACAGTCCATTCCCCGAAATCGGGTGAGTCCTGCCACATCTCTTGATGCAACAGCACACTAAGCCAAAGTTTTATAGCGCCATAAATGAAAGCATTTTCTATATCCCTTGGTTTGCTTGTCGCAGTCGGCCTTAGTCGGACAGCGGCATGGTTAACCTTCGCCGACAGTGATTGTTCAGCTTGCACAAAAGACGGCAAGCTTGACGTCAATATCATAATAAATTGTAGTATGGGGATTGCACCGGGATCTATAGAACTGGATGCCCACATTGTGTATACTGCACGTAAGTAGATTTTTTTGCGAAATGGAAACGTCTAGGTTCAAAATTACCAAAACATTTTCAAATAGGTGTAAGTACGATAGGTTAATTGCGTCAAGACTTTGTGGAACCGCCACTATGGTGTTGAATGGTGCAAAGAATGCTGATCTTAAAGTTCCGGGCCGATATATATGAGTCTGGCTGCGGGAGATTCAGTTTCTGCTGTAAATAAAATCTCAAAAACCGTATTTTTTTAGGTTGACCGAATTCTGTTGGAATTTCGGGAGAACGTGCAAGTCTGCACTGCCAACACTTACAAACCTGTATGCCAGCACTAACGAACACTAGGCAAAGCAATTTGAAGGGAGACATCGGCTGATGGTAATGAATGGATGGCTCTGCTTTAGCCTGAGGAGGGTTCTCCAACACTTAAGTGAGTGTCAAAGCGGAATGTCTTTAAGCATTGCGCCCTCGCCAACTCCACACCGAGAATGTTTGTCATCGACCTAAGGTGGAAATTCTGCAGGGAGAAGTCCTCTCACTGAACAACGTGCTCCATCTCTTTCCATTACACTCATTTCCATACGGTTCGCTAATGCTTATCAAAGGATATGACTTAAGGTCGAGCCTCGACGCAACAGGATGAATGTGATCTCAATGACTTTGCAAGGTTCATCTTGGTCAGGCTCGATTGAAGAATCTGGCAGCTGAGCCGTTTTGCACCGTGGACCGAGAGACTAGGTATCATCTTGATGGACAAATTGAGACATCTAGGGATGATGTGATATCTGGCATTGACTATCGCAGTGCTCTCTCTAGATTTACATGATGCAAAACTCGTCGGGTTTGAGCTGGCGACATCTGGAACATGTTAGAGGTGATGTCATTTCTAGAATTTAAAATACTTACATTCCCCCGTCCTCCGTGATGGGCCCACAACAAGTATAATTTAAATCCGCCGGACCTTTTCATTATGTTTAGCCCCAGCTTCAGGTTGAAAGTAAATCATTCAGAGGTGTACTCACAATCATGGTACTAATAGCAGGAATCAACGATTTCCGTTGCCCTTCCCTTTAGTAAGAACGTAATCGTTTGGTGAGAAAACACTTACCACGCCGTCTGGGGTTGTATATGCACCTTGAGGAGAGCGGATGAGACGGCAAGGCACCGGTGCATGAAATTGGACTTACATCGTATAATAGGCACAGTCGAATTATCAGTTGGAGTCGTGTCAGGAGCCGCCAAGACTTGCGCGGTATTGAAGAACAGTAATAGAGAAAGAGCCGCAACTTTGAAGATGGACATGACGACTATGATGGTAAGTAGTGGTAGTGGTAGTGGTGAATTAATTGACGGTTCTGCCAGTGCTCATGAAGGTATTTATACAAAGCTGTAAATTATAACTTTCTGCACAGGATTCAGATCTAAATATCAGGCGGTGCGGATATTACCTTATTAGATGGCATCGGTCCTTGATCACGACTCTCAGCATTTCTTGGCCTTCAGCTCGAAGCTTGAACGTCCGAACGTCAAGTGCCGGACATGGTTTAAAATTTACAGAATTCTTATCAAAACTGAACAAAGATAGGCTTGAGTTTCGTCAGCGATGTGTCAGTGCATCGCGCAGCCACAGAACTTTTCTGCCCACCGGCCTCGGAGCTATTAGAGACTCGGTATAGATAATTTGATGGCCCGGGGCTACATATATTGTATAGCCATAGTATCATTCTCGAATCTCCGTTTACGACGGACATACTGTGACGTATACCATTCTGACATCTAAGTACATAATCGCAATTGCCGATATAGCGATACCATATTCTGCTCATTTTTAATAAGTACATAGATCTGTATGGAACCCAAAGACTCATGCGTGTGGAACAGCTCAGTACTTATTCACACGACAAGGCTAGAATCCGACTCCGCTATGGATATGGTTTTATGAATACATCGAATTTTAATTGGTGATCGACCAATCGAAAGCGACACTTTCAGACTCGGATAAAGATGAAGTCGGTTTTGGATCTCATCCCTCACCAGCAGCCTGGCATTGTCAAGTTGACTTGTAACTACAGGCTATACAATTGCAATTGCGCACGGAAAGAAAGGCCTCCATTTAAGCAGCAACCCACAGAAACTTAAGCAGCTTTTCAACTTAAATCATACTATCACAGAAAGTTAACAGACCTAGTATAATAATTGGCAACAGTCCGGGATAACCCCGATTGTACAACAAGTTCCATAAAGAGAAATGGACAGTTAATAATATTGGGGTCAAGGCTTCCAAGGTGCGCTATCTGCTCAGGTACAGATAACTCAGTCACATTTATGCATTTGTGAGCATTCTATCCACTTCACTAGTACTCGCACTTGATCCGTTAAGTAATAAGTGACTCAAAGGTGTCTTCAGTGAACCATGCCAAACCTTAGCGCTTATCCTGAGACCTACCTTCACACGAAGAGCAAGGAAATCATTTTTTTCTCGTAAAGCCGTCCTGATCGACTCCGATGCTCAGTTCCATAATGAGGATATTGCTTATGAATTTCACTCCTTTATCATCGTGGTCCCAATTTTAATTGGTACCCTCATGGCCGGAATGAGGCAGTAGAAGTAGTAGGCAACTGGGCTCAGGTGAGTTAACACTTCATTTCTCCATATACCATTTTTCTTGATGAGACGGAGGTTAGAAATTTATCATTTGAAGATTATTTTTATCTCAAACCGTGCTTGCTGCCAGGCCCGTTTGCTAGAGATTTTGGATGAGGAAAATTCCTTATATTCCAGGATGACCACCCAGTTATTTTCTCGGTCGAATCACCATCGTAGGGCGAAGCAGATTTGGACATTTGTCCGTCGGTATCATGATCGGAGTATGTAAGTGGTGCAGTCAACCAGTCACGCGTCGAGCAGTGATCGAATGCGTTTCATATTCCTACTTCTGTGCTTCCTACATACTTCTTCATCCTTAGTGTCTCACTCTACTATTAAATACAAATGGCTGGTGATAAAGACACGCTGTTAAGCATGGGTTTTGACTCTGCACGCGTGGAATGTACGTTCATCATCTTTGTTTCACTGATTCGAACATTTGGATTCTATTATTTTATGAAGGGGCTC
>JAIUJM010000625.1:0-13891 GCA_026262225.1 Inosperma sp. D86 | reverse complement strand
TTATGCTCTTTATCAGAAAGCTTAGTTGTACCAATACCACCTAATCCAAAAGGAAATAGCCAAGGAAACATTTGTGGATACAACTGAGGATTGTTCCATATAGTTTCCAATTTACCTGAATGACCAATAGCTAGTAATTTTCCATTGTTGTTCATATGTCTTAGAGCCATAGCTTTAATAGCATTAGGAGTCATTGTATTAAGTGTTTCACCTGTCAAACCATGTACAGTGAAAACACAATCACCTTCTTCTACACCATCTTCATCTTCTTGATCAAAAACACTTGTTCCCTCAGAATTTTTATTTGTATGTGCAGATCTGTATTCAATTGAAACAGGTGGCATATCTTCTGTATACTCATTTAAATGCTTATATGAAATTTCAATATCTGCATAATCAGCATGATTTAATTTTAACCATTCTAGAGCTCTTGCTACATAGTTGCGTCTTACAAGAAATGGTGTTCTATTAAAATCATCAATAGTTGGTTTTGTAGGTCCTGTAAAAATAATAGCAAGGACATCATCTAAATCTTCACGAGGTGGAGGCAATATATTATATACCTTTGGAATAGGCGATTCAAAAGCTACTATATTTGCTTTCATTTTTCGCATACCAGATGCAACCTTAATATATGAACATGTATGTCGCACTCTTGCAATAAGAATTTTTTCAACATACCGTAAACATTTCAATTCATTTGGCACTTGACCAATCCAAAGATTATTAGCTAAAGCAAGTCTTGGTACTTTTCCTTTTCTTATAGATGCACGACAATTATTACAAATTTGATTACAAGTATAGTCTAAAATAGGACCAGAATATTCCTTTATAGGACTTTCAAGAGATTTGCGTTCCTGTCTTGTAACACCAGGAGCAGCTAGTATATGCAACATATTCTTTACAGATTTAAGTCGACTCATATCCTTTTTAAGTTTCAGTTCACCACAGACAGCACAACCAACTTCTTCAATGTTTTCTTTAGACATACTTTTGCAAGCTGAGCTAACAATTCTATGTGCTAAATTACTATTCAATGGCTGTGGTGGAAAGGTATTCAATGATTCATTATATTCATTCTTTTTGACTTCTCTTAATTTCTTAACTCTTTGTTTTGTAAGCTCAGTAGCATTCTTTTCAATTGACAAAATTGTAATATATGTAGGACATGTCAAACAGTTATGTTCCTCTAAAGCTAGTAATAATTGATCTAGATTCCACTTTGAGCCAGGAGACAAACCATGCAATGAAGCAATTTTTCTACTCTGGACTAAAGGCAAGTGGGTAAAAAGCTCAGAAAGAGGAAGTTTTGCATAAATAAATAATGAGGACTGGTATTCAGATGTAGCAACTATATCTTTTTCAATATAATCTATGTACTTGAAACTGGGTTTAGTATTTGATATTATATTATTAGATATAATATATGGATTAACAATGTCAAATGGAAGTAATTTTGTTCTATGCCCTCCTATGCAAATTGATCCAGGAGTAAAATCAGATTTATTTATTAGAGCCTGTGTAACATCTTTAACAGCACCACTTTTATTGAACTTCCCTAATTTCAAAGTAATTTTTTTAGTATTTGATTGTTTATTATATGGAGAAAATCTGACAATTTGATTCTGCAAGTAGGAGACCATAAAATACAGGTTATATTGTAGTAGATTAGAGGACATTGTTAAATACTGTTTTAAAATTTCCAAATTATGAAAATCATGTTTGCAGAATAAAGATCGTCTTAGCTGCAAAGAAACTAATGAAGCAGACAAGCTAGCCTGTGGAAATATTGGAATATTTAAAGCTGCATGGAAAATAGAATGCACAAAGGATAACCATATCTGTACTATTATTTGAATGCACATATGAATAATTGCTCTGGTTATATAAAATGCTGCAGTTATCAGATTGTTCATATTTTCATCAATATACCAGACTTCAGTTGGATAGAAATCTGGCATTACAAATGATATAGCAAGATTATTATACACACCACTTGCTAATTCATCTACAGATGCCATAAAGGAAACTTCTGACATATATGGACTTAGCAGAAATGCTCCAGGTGATAATGAAAAAAATAGAGATGTATTTGCATTCACAAAAGTTGATGGAAGTACTGCAAATGCATATGCATCTGTTGAAGACAAGAATAATATGGATGCATGTGTACTTATGAGAGGCAAGATTACCATGAATGCATGTGCATCCACAGGAGACAAGATTACCACAGATGCATGTGCACCTGCAGGAGGTAAGATTACCATGAATGCATGTGCATCCAAGGGGGGCCAAAAGACTATAGATGTACATGCATCAACAAAAGGCCCAAGTATCATGGATGCAGGTACACCAAGAGAACCAATGGAAGGCAACAGTACCATGGGTCCAGATGTACTGACAGGGGGTAAGGGCACCATGGGTCCACATGCACCAACAGGATGCAAGGGTATGGTAGATGCACATTTAGCAACAGGAGGCAAGCATGCACATTCACCAACAGGAGGCAAGAGTACTGTGGATGCATCAGTGTTGGGAGCAAAGAATACCTTAGATGCACGTTCACTAATAGGAGGCAAGAACACCGTGGATGCGTGTTCACCAACAGGAGGCAAGAAGACCATCAATGCATGTGCACCGACAAGAGGCAAGAATACCGTGGATGCATTTGCACTGACCGAAGGCAAGAATACTGTGGATGCGTCGGCATTCATGGGAGCAAAAAATACCTTGAATGCGCATTCACCAACAGGAGGCAAAAACACTGTGGATGCATGTCCACCAACACGAGGCAAGAGTACTGTGGATGCATCGGCGTTGGGAGCAAAGAATACCTTAGATGCGCGTTCACTAATAGGAGGCAAGAACACCATGGATGCGCGTTCACCAACAGGAGGCAAGAACACCATCAATGCATGTGCACCGACAAGAGGCAAGAACACTGTGGATGCATGTGCACCGACAGGAGGCAAGAATACCGTGGATATGTTCGTATCGACAGAAGGCAAGACAACTGTGGATGCGTCGGCATCCATGGGAGCAGGGGAAGTTAATACGCCATGGAAAGGCGGCACAGCCATAAATCTAAAAATCGTATCTCTTTGTGGTGTAGGTGCAGCAACGAAGGATACACCTTCAACAAAAAATTAGTGGATTACAAAGATAAAGGAATGTAATGTATTCACCATAATCCCCTGCCGCTTCAAAATATGCTATTGGAAGCAATAGCCACAGTAGCCAGTTCATCTAGAAAGACAGATAGCGAAAGGAGACTTAGATAGCAAGGAAGTGGTAAAGACTCTGAGGGAACGAAGGCAAAGACGTCGTGAAAACAGACAGCAAAGAGGCGAAGCGACGACATCGATGGTTCAACTTGTATCACATGATCTTCAAAATCACGCCACTATAATTCTTGTTATCGATCAAATTTGGATCAAATATAAATCACCGACCGAAACCACCGCCTAGTTTCAAGCCAGTTTCTCTTGCTTCATCTTGATTGCGTGAATTTCAACCAGATATCGGGACGAGGAGGACAATTACACAAAGAAAACAGTGTGGTAATGATGACTTCGATCAAGACTTCGATGCAAATGATGACACTGACAAGGTCGGGAATAATGCCAATGCTGTGGTTGACACCACAACAACTTGGGCCGGGTTCGTTCACACTTTGGTTGAGTAACATCATAACACGGTGTATGATCTATAGATCTCTATTGCAAATCAGAATAAATGTCATGTTTCAGGTGCATCATTTACATACAAATGGTAACTACGTCTCATGCAACCGGGCCAAGTACAATGACAAATTGCAAGTTCAATGACAAGTAAAGATCAGCATTCTGTTCAGACGCAGACCCTGGGGTCTTCAACACATTGTCCTCGCCGGGATCCCTGTTGACCGAAGTAGGAAAGGTGTTGACCGTGTAAGCGACAACAACAAGATGACCAACAGGGACATCAGAGGGAGATCCTTTTCCCCACTGAGACTTGCAGTACATAGGTAAGGATCTGAGTGTATTGAAAGCAGGGAAATCGAAGGCGAATCCTTGCTTTGAGGCATCATAGATTGGAACTAGTGAAATTGTCAAGATTGGCCAGGCAAAATGTAGAAGCGGAAAGCTTACTTTGGTCATCCCAGTCCAAAACATAGGGAAAAGGCTTGTCGAACCAGTTCCCTCCTTGAGCCACACTCCGTTTGGTGAGGAAACACATATTTGATTTAGCTGTATCAGTTTTTGCACGAGATGTTGAGGGAGATGACCCTATCAAGACAAAAATCAAGAGATGGCGGAAATGGAAAGACAAGGAACCTACAGGACTGGGCGTTACTGTTGCGGGTCTTAAAGGTCAGTGCCATGTTGTTCCGAATAGGACCATACAGTGTGTTCTTCGAATACATAGCCCCAATAAATTTGATCGTGTCGTCGAACTCCGAGGAAACGGGTATAATAGTGATGCGGCGTGTTTTGACATTGTACGAATCACTGAAAAAATTGATGATGTTGCATTCGTCAACCAAACCGGTTATCAGACCAACTGCAGGAGCTTGCTTTCCAGACAGAAGAAGGCGACGGTTGCTACCAATCGATACCAAAGAAGAACGCAGAGGAGCTCCAGCAAAGTTGATGAAGGGACCAAGAGAGACGAAATTGAGAGCCGCTTTGAGTGACCTGGAAATTATAATGAGTAGAATAACGCGCATATTATAGCCATGACCGTACCCTGAAACAATAGGATTGCTAATTTCACTGAGAACTAATGTAGAATCAAGCATCATGTCCTGACCATCATCCACTTCATCTGTAGGACGGCGCGTCTCCTTCTTCAAAGAAAGCAAAACACATGGCCTAAGAACAAATCAACCTGATTCGAACATAAAAATGAAACTGATACTAACGGAAGAACTTTGCCTGCAGGAACGTCAGAGTCAACGGATGAATCCCAATCCGGTGACGGTTGGGAAGGACGTATGCTAGTATAATGAAAAATTAAGCTGACGCATTAATACAAACGGAGGAACGTACTTGCGGGGATCTTGGTTATGTCTGTCTTCAGTGTCAGACTCATCAATATTTTTGCTAAGGGAAAAGGGAAACCATAGTACAGAAGATAAGAGGCTGAATACACAACAGACTTACACAAACTTTTCCTTCCCTTTCTTTGCAGCAGCAAGCTTCACAATCAAAGCCTCGTCATCTTCAGATCCACTAAGAGGACGATCCAAATTGGCATCATCCAATGCTTTCAACACCTTGGACTCGGACTTTGCATTGGACGTGATGTTCTGGGGATCAGGAAATGGGGTATCAAGCCTCCTTTTCCTGTATCGCAAAAAACATCAGAGATAACAAGCCAATATAGTGAATGGGCGGACATCACCTTGCAGGCCGAGGAGTTGGGGAACTGTTGTTGTCATCCGACTGATCATTTTCATCGGTATCCGAGACATCGGCATCGGACTGAACAAACGCGTCACTCATCAGGAAAAACGGCTTTAGCAAATTTTGTAATATTGTTTAAAAACTTCCCAAAATGCGCCAATATTCTACATTTTGCAAAATTGACTGTGTCACTCCTATGAGGGATCGAAAAATATGACATATTGAGCACAATTTTTTCCTATTGTAGGAGATGAAAGAAGCTATGATAAGTTGTACGGTAACGCCTTCATGATATTAAGAAAATGAAATTCTATAGTAGTGCTTGTCCGTGAAGGCGTTAACGAAGAAAGCTGGACAAATATCTAAGACATTACTACTGGTCCATTCTTGTGGGGCTACACGTCCGAATTTTGGGAAAAGGTGAACACTACGGCGGATATTACTGACAGGAATGATGCTTGCAACATGAGCCCCATCTTGACCACGAAGGGGAGAGGTACTAAACAGAAGATGGTTGGGATCTGGATCATCATGAAGTGGCGAGAACCACTCCACATATGCAAGGTGATCAGGCACCTCGACACCATTATTGAATAGTACCCCTCTAAACCTGTCAGGAATTGCAAAAATCAACCGAATTCGACCAACATGGTAGCCGGCAGTTCCCACAGATTCACCTGTTCCATCGTTGATCCAGGCAGTGTCAAATCGAGCGGGAACAATTTGATTTCGAGCATTCTGTCGGGATGGTTGAACATGAAGTGAATCAGCTGTTGAAGTTACGGAGGTATATGGATCAGTTCGGAGGAACTTGAGTCGATGCCAGACAGGTAGTCGTGTGAAAGGAATTCGGACACCCCAAATTTTACGTTCAACCTGCCGTTGATTCAGATGTGGTTCATTGGCAAGAACAACAAACCGTGACAGTGCGTTTCGGAAATGAGTCGCACCATACTTCTCAATGATATCCTGCAGTGGTTCTGCACGTACAGCTGGGCGTTTGGCCAAATGGAGCACGCGATCAAGTTCAAGTCCAGGAGGCGTCCATTCTCTTCTTGTTGGTCTTGGCGAGCCGTTTAGTCGCCACTTGACAAACTGCTCGTGTCGAAGAATCTTCTCCTTCCGCTCCAGCCATATTGTCATTTGTACGTATTCATCCTTGTGGTTAGTGGCAGCATAAGCTTCTTTCGCAAGATCGATGTGAAGACGTTCCGTGTATTCTGTATTGACATTATCTGTTGTTCCATAAAGCTTGATCATTTCAACGTAGTGGTGTGCAAAGTGTAGTTTAGGCAAGTTGAAATTGTCACGAATGCCGAGGTCAATGAAAATATCCTTGTTGTTATGAAAGGATTTAAGAGCGTCTTCAAGTAGCTCTAGTGTGTCTGTAGTATGGATCGGCAGCTGGGAAAGGTACAGAAAATCGAGCAATGCGCGAACTGCACGAACCAAACGCACACTCGAAAGGCCATTTGGAAGCTGGATATCGATGACCAAACCCAGAAGAATGCGGCACATCTGGTCATGTTCTTGTCCAGATACTCGAGAAAGACTGCTGATACCCTTGATAAAATGGCGAATATTGTGATTGGGAGGCATGCGACGACAACGTGCATCAATCTCTGCTGCCCCACAAGCTGCTGTAACCCATTGAATGACATGCTTCACGATGCCTTGATATAGCTGATGGAGTACATCGGGTGTAATTGACCGGAAAATATGAACGTAGGGTAGGTTGCTCCAAAATGGATGGATGACGGGTTTGATGCCAGTTGATTTGCAGGTTTGCAAGAAGCCACCTGGATCATCTTCGTATGAATCAAGTGCGGCAAGAATACTATCGAGGTCACGAAATTCCATATCGTCGGAATCCAGAAATGTTCCAAAGTTGTCTCGACAAGTTGTGCATGTTGGACATTGACCCGTGTAGGTACAAGTGGCAAGAATCTGCTCTGGATAATCACCAACGAAGCAGGCAAGGAGTGGATGTGTTCGGCGCACATGCCCATCTCCACTTGTCATAAAAACGCCTTCACGTCCAGCAACCTCAAGAGGCTCGAGAATCTTTTTCATACACGCATGATATAAATTTGAGAGTTGTCGGCGTCGCGAGGCCTGATTTGAAACGTTCTCGAGCCGAGTAGTTGGAAGATAACCCAACAACACATAAGCCCGACTTGAAGGCTTTCGGCGAATTTCCTTTGGGATATTTCCAAGTGTGAGGTAAATTGGATAGGCATTTTTATTCCGAAACAATGTGAGCTGTGTTTTATCGGTTGATATAATGAGTGGCACAATTGTCGCACCCGGCTTTGTCTTCTCAAGCTCCTTCTAAATTAAGACATGAGTTTGTTACTATCAATAACGGCAACTTGTCAACAAACCTGTGTAGCCCACCACCACTTTCCGGTGTGCATATCATGAAACATCCTCGTCTTCATGTCTTCATCCGTATACTGCTTCTCTGGTGCGAAAACCAAATATGGGGCAAAGTCGGGATCTCCAAACAGGGCCTTCACGCATTCAATGATATCACGAAAGTAGACGTCGCAAACCTCGTTGCCAATTAGGATTTCATGGCGCTCGAATCGTGGTCTGTCTGGTAATGCGTCATCAATCATCTTGTTGAGCTCGCCCATATTCTTATATGATAATCCCAAGGTTTCCGGTATCTTGAGCAAGAACGATCAAATTGGGATAAAGGGTATAAAATAAAAACACTCACTCCCTCTATTTCCATCAACTCAGAGAACGCATTAGATCCAGGGCCTCGTAGCTTAGCCCATCTTGCAACCTCCCAGTCACGCTTGGACAAAAAAGGACTATAAGGATTGCCAACACCGGTGGTGGCCACGGTGTGTAATTCATCCTGGTAACGTGTATTTTGATTAAGTCCATTTCGATTATAGATCTTGCCTGCAGATCCAGTCTGAAATGGTACAACAAGGGGCTTCTTTCGAAGACCTTCTTCAGCACCACCACGCATCCGTGTCGCAAATCCAAACTCCCCAGATTCCTGCTGAGGTCTATCATCAGTGGACGCAATGAGAGTTTCGGGGAGGATAGGAACAGTGGGTCGTTCCGGCTCAATTTGACTGTCAAAATTAGCCATGGCACAGTCATATGCTGAGTCTTCAGTATCGTCATCACTTTCAGTTTGATTTTGCCCAGTGGTGAGTTCATCCTCAATCCCAAAGTCCTCTGCGCTATACGCTGAATAGTCACCAAAAAAATCACCTCCAGGTTCAACTGCCATGTCCGAAAAATTGTCCAGAGGCAGTATTCCATCAGTTTCCATGAAATCCTCTTCGGGGCCGATGGGAGTGTGATTCTGGATCTCAGGTGGTAGAAACGTGGATTTTGGTGTGGGTGTTTTGGATTTTCTTGCATTGGAGGTTCGTTGCTTGTGGCACCTTGGATCATTGCTTTTTTGCTGATGTGTCAGAAAGCCTCGGGACCGAACTCTGGATCCACAACCGCAGATAGGCATTAGGGTGAATATTTAGTAGCCTGGTAGAGTGAGAGTTTTCGGAGTTCATTCTGTGTTTATGATCCAAACACAAATACGTGTTTATTCAATTACAACCACATTCGTTTTCAGTTCTCCATTCTTTTCATTCTCTATTTATTCATTTATCGAATTTCCACTTCTACTATGGGTAAAAATTCTAAACGCAAATCCAATCCGAAGTCAAAGTCATCAAGTGTTGGAGCTGAAAAAAGGCGAAGTGCATTTTTCGCAAATAAATTATTAATTGGCATTTTACCTGACTCTCTTTAGGCACTCGACAAGCATCATCTTCTCAAGGTTTGTCATTCTAAATTATGCATCAATTGCGACTTGCAATTATGTTTGCTAAAGGAACAAAAGAAAGCACCCGAGATGTTACCAGTAGCACTAGTGGTTCATCTCGTAAACGCCAACTTTCTGTAACCGCAGAGACTGACTCAAACACACTCTCAAAGAAGGCGAGGAAAGCTGACGTCACAAAGAAAGGTTTTTTCATAATCTGTGAAACGAGTTACGTAGTCTCTGATAAAATTGTTCTGCAGGAAATTCTCGACATGCACCTGCTGTAATTGAGTCATCCAGTGAATCTGAAGATGAGATATCCATCGACAAGAAGCACAAGAAACATGTTGTTGATGTCAGCGAGGTTGATAGTGATGCGGAATCAGATGCAAGTGATGACGAACAAGTTGAAGACACTCAGGAATTAGATCTTGAAGGTTTGACTGGAACTAAATTGAAGACGAAGATGGTGGCTGAGGTATTTATATTGTTTCTTGATTGGGTTCTCATAATTCATGTGTTGATATCTAGGGTGCGCAATTTGCAACACCTGCCAGCAAAGCTCCAGCCGGAAATGGTATCCTAGATCCCTTATTCATTTATTTACTGTTCTTACTTTCATCACTCTCCAGTTGCAAAATCCGGCATAAATGGCAAGAATACTAAAACTAAGGTTCTCAATTCCAAGCTTTCTTTCATGTCCGAGTCTTCCTTGGACTCTGTATCAGATACTAAGAAAGGCATCCATCAACTTAGTTCCAGCTCTAGTGATGAATCAATGTTGGATGATGGTGAATCGGAGGTTGACGTCAAGCCACATAAAAGTCAGCAAAAGGTATGTTGTTTGCACGCATAGAGTTATAGTTTATTGCTTAATTGCTGTTACTAGGCTTTATCAAAACGCGCTAATGCTCGCATTCAAGAGGTATGAATGATTATTGAAATTAATACAAGCTAACACCTTTTGACAGGCAGCGCTTTGGAAAACAAAGCATGCTGGACGAAATTCGGCTGCAATGATATCTTCAGATCGTGACCTGAATGAAGATTGGCCAAAGTTGGCCCATTATCTCCCGCCTGCTAGTGGCAATCGCCTTATAAGCCTTACTCAACAGCCAGATGTCTTGAAAAGCGTTATCAAGGCTGCAATCAATCAGGTTATTGGAAATGCACTTTTTGAAACAGCATATCCGCCGGTTACTTCACAGCACCACGATCTTCAAAAGATCTTCCGAAAATGTGCACGTCGGGTGAATCAAGAGCCGATTGCGGATCGTGCTAAAAAAGACGACGAGTTCATGCGCCATATTAATCGACTTGTGGGCATTTATTTTTATTTTCAGCTTTTGTTGACTCACATCGAAATTTTAGCTTTTGGCTCGCATTGGGCTTATACGTACTAATGTTAAGAAAGATATCGCCGCTTCTGTTCCAGGCTTTTACCAACTAAAAGATTATGACCAAGAATGTGGTGAGCGAATTCGGGACTTGCTTTCAACAGGAGATTACATCTATCCAAATGTGCGAGATCACTGTGCAATTCTTACTACTGATATCATTACCGCTATTATCAGGCATCCGGAAATATCTCAAAGACCCAGCCGTTCTTCCACCCTGCTATCATCGCAGGTATAAAGGAATGTTACTTTACAGGTAGCCGAGGGTGCCATGCTGACAAATTTGCGTCCCGTTTTACTTCTATGGTCAAAGAGGGTCCTGAAAAGGATAACGTGGAGATACCTGTTCCTATGCTGTGTATGGTTGCTACAGCAGTACGTCAATTTTGTCAAGTTCTTGAATGTACTCAACTCATTGATGCCCAAGGTTCGGGCAGTGCTTGATGACTGGCTTCAAGATCTCCGAAAACCAACCAAGCCTGCTGAATTCACAGCCGATGCATATGAGCATATTTACCATGCTCATGTTGAATTTTTGGACAGCATTCGAGAGGCTGATGCTGCTCGTTATCATCGCCTCATGTCAAACATCTATAAAAGTGTTGCGTGAGTCACTTCAATATCTGGGCTAAAGTAGTGCTGACAGTTACAACTATGCAGCCCAAAGCAAACGGTGGCCGTGGCATCAACTCTGGCCAGTACAGCAATGGCACGTTTAGACCTTGCTGGAATGGAGCTTTAGATTTTCTAAGTTGTTCATAGTCACAAACATTTTCTTATCTCGTTGATTTGCTTAGTGCTATTCCAAATGCTTTCGGATATACAATACCATCCTTCCTGCTAGTAATTTGATGCTGCTATCATACAATATTCATCTCCTTTTAATGGTATAAAGTTATTAAACTTTTCAATATTCACAATAAGGAAGACGGAATGTTGACAAAACAGCAAATATTGAGATGAAATTTCAGATAAGTGAAGCCCCCACATTGAACATTAGATAAAACATTGTCCGAATAATGCTCAGTTATGCCAAATTTTCTTTCCAGAATCTTTGTCAAGTCTCAATTTGCACAATGTTCTCAAAAAGTGAAAATTTGGCGAATTTAGGTGCTATTCTCAGACTATTGAGTGTATTTGTGTATAATTTGCTAATGACGGTTTTCCTGATGGCCTCTTGGGGGCCTTACCTTTACGCGGTCTGCCCTTGGTAGGAGCAGTAGCCCGTTTTGCTGGTCAGGGAGTGTTTGTGCTTGCCTTCGAACTAGAGATATTGAAGCAGAAGAATCAGCAGAGGCATGAAATGAAACGAAAGCCAAACGTTAACTTGTCGACGACCGGACGTTCAGTCATGTAGATGGCTTTGGAGGAGGGTTTTCGCCTGCGCTTCGGACTTGGCGGCGATGCGACAATTTCGGCAGGAGGGATTGGATTATTGACATCGATGCTGCCGAAACTAAGCTTGCGTCCAAGCTTTTTGATTTTGCCAGGAGACTGCACGGATGGATCACTAGCAGGCCGAATGCAGTCAACAAAAGAGAAATATGAGCATGAAATGAACTGACGTGATTGTCACGGCTGGCAGGGTATTGAATTCGGGGGATCCCGGCTCACGTTTGACGACCTTCTTGTAATCAACAATCTCACTAAGGTGTTAGAGATTAAGTATTAAGTATCAAGAGTCAAGACATAAAACATGAAAAAGCTTACACAACGCTACTATCGCTTTCGTTAGAGGGACGAGCTCTCTTTTTAGAGGATTTCTGGGCGCTACGGAGCACAGTCAAAAAGATCAATTAGTGAATAATAAGCTGACAAACGACCTGTTGGTGACAACTGACAAGCGATTCGCCTGAGAAGCTTCAACGATGACAGAAGCATCGCCGGCAGGCTGGGCAGACTCGGAACTAGCAAAGCAAGGTCAGAATAAGGTGAAGCTATCAAGATAGCCCTACGTGGTTGCTTTTGTAAACTTGGTGCGAGGCATTGACAAATGTTGTAGCAGAGATAATACGGAAAGTAAAATCAGGAGGAGACAATGGAATTGTCTGACTTATATATCGTCTTTGGAATCCATTAAAACCGAGGAGTCAACCAATATTGGGGCATAGAGAACGCGAAAGAAAACAGAAACAAGGGTGGTGATAGGAACAACCGAAGACAAGCTCCCGATCACAGGTGATTTTGACAGACATTCGGTCCACGAATGTGGGTTTCTGTCATGCGAGACAAGACTGAGAGCAGAGAAAAAGTTACGTTACTGTACCACTGCAAAGCCTGAGGTGGCATAGAATGAAATTGTAGAGAGTAGCCAGAATGCAAAGACTCAGAACCGGGGAGAGCAAGCACCATGCAAAGAAAGCTTGGGTGGTAAGGTAAAATTAACAATTTGTGGCTGAAACCTCACATGATAAGTTTGCCATGTTCTAACTGAAGCATAATTTATACCGTATAATTTTGATTACAAGTGCTCCAGTGAGTTGAAACAGGATTTTGGCAAGAGCCAGATTGCTCGTGGTATAGAACATTGACAAGCCAAAGAGAAAATAAGAGACACAGGGGATATGCATCATGGAATTGGATACTACAGATAAGGTCGTACATTCCAACACCCTGCTAGGAGACTAAAAGGTTGAAGGAAGTAGAAGCCGAGCTTGGTGCCACTGCCAAAAGTAGCAGAAAAAAAAGAAGTCCAAAGAAGGGTCAGAGCGTGCAGGATGCAATGGAATAAGCAAGAGAGTAACAAGTAAAACATCATCGAAGAACGGTACAGTGTTTCCTCAACACACATCCGCAACGCGCTTTCGTTTGAAATGAACCTGGCATACAATAGAACAGGAGCCGGTGAGTGGCAACAACTTGAATCAAGTAACCACAATAGAACACTCACAAAGCTGTCCAGCTGCCATGCTTGAAGAGCTCATGAAAGAGCGTCTGAACAACCTGCATCGTGGTTTACATCTTGCGACGATGTTTGAGGTAATGCTACATAAAATATATATTTGATAAGTATGCGCTGAGGTTTCCTGCTACTGACAGGAAAAAGATGCAACCTACTTACCGATCGTCATGGGTGGAGGATCTTGGCGTCTTGTTCAAGGGATAGTCAAGGTCGCAGATGTACCAGACGAAGCCATACTGTCATTCCAAGGAATAATATGCGGGCACAATCTCCCACCGTTCAAGGAGAACTTAGGGTAAGTAACATCCACGTCACAAACTTGAAGAATACACACCGACGAAATGTATCAGACCCAATACACGCCAAGTGAAATACTTGCGACAGACGCTAACACTGACGGCTTTAGGACATT
>JAIUJM010000624.1:0-13897 GCA_026262225.1 Inosperma sp. D86 | reverse complement strand
ATGACGAATCCAGTCCCCCCCAAATGGCCAGACTTCGAGAAAATCGATCAACTTGATGTTGATGATGAAGCCCTGATTGGCTGATTAAATGATCAGCGTCGGAGCTAATTCTTCTACACACTGTCGCTGTTCCACTAGACACTTGTATTTCTAGTATCAAGTTGGCTGTTGACATATCCAATATATTACCTTCACCATGTACACGTCTAGGGAATTTTTTAAATTATTTACTATCCCAATTTTTGGTGGTACATAAGATATCTGTGCTTATCCCAAATCCGGATAACGGCAGTGTCAGCAAGAGGTATTATCCCATCGTTCGGATGACTTTTGCCAAAAATGTGTCGGGATAATTTTCCCAGCCGCCGGATTCCTCTGAGGGAATTTCAGGGGGGGTCCTCTTGCCATATGTCCCTCCGTTTAACGCGGGCGCAGCCCTTTAACCAAGTCACCCTCTCATTGATCCTGCAATTCACACCGATTTCCAAAGTCCAACTCCTGGGTAATGGAGCCGGTGCAACACATCGAGTATCTTCATGTGGAACACATGCCAATGGCGAATGAGGATCATAGTATTGAGTATGTTGGCAGGCATGATCTCCGTGATATGCAGGAAACTGATTCTAAAAAGCATAGTCTTCGTACATGGTTTGAATCCTCTCAGCAAACCCAACTTTGCCATTGCAACATGGACTCACGAAAATAAAAACTACTGGCCTAAGGCACAACTTCCCAAGAGTATACCATCGGCCAGGATTCTGACGTTTTCGTACAACTCGCAAGTTGCTTTGGGTGTAAGCACCAACGGAATTAAAAACCATGCAAACAGTTTACTTGATCGGCTTTCTGGCGTGAGAAATCGAAAGCCTCCCAAGGTTTGTTGACTAGTTCCTCCCATGTCGAGCTTGCTAAGTCAGTTGTTATAGGAACCTTGCACAGTGCCCATCATATTTGTTGCTCATAGCCTCGGCGGCTTGGTCGTCAAGCAAGCACTCGTCAATGCAAAAAACAACGATAAATACAAAGAGATTCGAGATGAAACTTACGGCCTGGTGTTCTTTGCCGTACCTCATCAGGGTGGCCACGGCGCTGCTTTGGGTACGATTGCAAAGAATATTATTGCTGCATTGACTGGCAACAGTCGGAACGATCTCGTAGAATCTTTGCGAAAAAACTCGTTATTTCAAGAGAACCAGGCCGAGCATTTCCGACATCAGCTGGAGACCTATCAACTCGTATCCATCTTTGAAACTCTCCCGACGAAAATTGGATT
Organism: Inosperma sp. D86; assembly: GCA_026262225.1. Classification (NCBI taxonomy): domain Eukaryota; kingdom Fungi; phylum Basidiomycota; class Agaricomycetes; order Agaricales; family Inocybaceae; genus Inosperma; species Inosperma sp. D86. The sequence goes on along the minus strand of JAIUJM010000624.1, from coordinate 12,624 downwards.
CTTAGGAAGGTCGAAAGTAAGTTAGTCCATATAACTACATCATTGTTGCTAAGAATTATACAGATAGTAGTTGACGAAAAGTCCGCAACCCTTGGACTGGCTGGCACTCGAGAGACCATACTTTCGGTCAACGCAAATCATTCAGACATTTGTAAATTTGCAGGTGACGATGACAAGTTTGATCCAATCAAGAGAGCTATCGAGACGCTCGCCAAGGATGCCATGGAGAAAGAGAAAGAGAAGCAGGGTGCTGTACTTTCCGCTCATCCGAAATTAATCACAATATCGCAGCCAAATATGTTGCTGCTAATACTTCTCCAGTAACCAAGCCCAGTAGAATGGAAGAGCACGTTGCACCGCGGCAGATCAACCCTGGTGCCGTTTCTCGTTTCTCCTCTCCTCTGCTCGGACTCATGGTCCGTCCAGTTAATCTATTTACTCGGGTTATATATCGAACTGCTGGGCACTACAATACCTTACAACTCGGATTTTACCATGCATACTTTCAGATTGGGATGGACCTCCGACTATCGGGAGAAACCATGGAAGCAAGAGCTCTCGGCAAGCGTCATCTGGTCCATTGCCAAAGGGAGTTTGTTCCATTTAATTTACTGGATGGAAAGAGGTTTTCGATTGATGACTTGAAAGCCTCTAATTTTGAAGAAGTCCTTTCAGAGATACGTGATTATTCCCAACATTTTTTTGCAATAATTGGGTCGGCAGGGTTCATGGCATATCTCAGTATGGAGGGTAGTGATAAAGAGAAGAGGTTTTTCAATGAGAAGGCTCGGACTGTTTTGTCTTATCTCGATCATATGGTCTTTGGCGAGGTTAAGAATACGATAACAATCTTGAGAAGCTTTGCTGCAAGGAATCCGCAGGCTTTGGCAAATAATATTATGCGATATCAGCGTACGATTTAAAACGTCCAGATGTAGTACCTCCATTGACATTGAACTGCTATAATTTTAAAATTAGTTCGGTTCTTTTATCCAATTCCAGTCAATTGTCCACTTTTCTTTGCGTACAAGGGTGCCGGAACGTTGGTTGCTTAATTTACTAAATGATATCTTGGCTTTAAGTTTCAGCAGGTGCGTGCCGTGACGTCGTCCACTCCGAGAAAGCTATTAATGAAGTTCCGGAGATGTTCAGAATTGCTCGTTACGGACAACGGCGTGGTCTCTGTCTCGACACGGTGTAACTAGGTTTGAACCACATCGCATCACTCATCCGTATAACGTTGGGGTCCTTTGGTTTATGGAGACACGTTGAAGAATGCCAATCTTCAGTGGCAAAAGCAATCATGGAAGCGTTGTGTCTGGGGTTAGCTCGAAGATCCAGAGCGATGAGGTCTGAAATTCGAGATATTGATACGAAGCAAGAACACTGTCAGCAAGCTGAAATTCGAAAGGCATTGGAAGACAATACAAATATGTGAGAAAATAAAGTCTGAACGTGAGGTCGAATCCTTGGAATATACAAAGTCGGACAGCTGATCAATATCCGCTATTTTGGAGAAATATAGTCAGAACTTGAACAACTAATGCGGACGGTGTTCAAAGTGGGCTTGCCGACGTCCATAGCATCCAAATTGGAAAGAAGGGAGTAGACATAATCCGAAAGATCAACGTGGTTTTCAATCGCACTGTTATTTTCCCTCTCTCATCCACTCAGCTCGTTCCCTTGGATGAATTTCACATCTGACTTCCTGTTCCTGCCGTTCCAACCTCGAACACCTAGGTCGCCTACAGCCATCACTGATTGAAGGCTGAGAAGCGAAACGACCGAGGTAGAAAATAGAGCTCACTGGTGTGTTCCTCACTGTTGTAAGACTCCAAGAGGATCGCAATGTGAAGAAAAATTCTCTCGACCTTCGAAAGCCATTACTTCCCAGCCCGAGAGAATGAGAAAAAGCACGCACGTGAGGTCATGGCCAATCGTGTCGAACAGGGGTCTCTCACGAAAAAAAGTTACTTGACACTCTGCACACAACAACCATGGTCTAGTTGGCTAGCCCCGGCTTCCTATGTAGCTGTCTGAGACGAGGGTAACTGCTATTTTCGTTGTCAATACCTCTGACACCTCGTCACCGAGCTTCAGACTCCTTTACGACCTGTTCAGATATCAGTCCTGCTCGCGAAGGACCATCGGCAGAATCGCGCATACATTATTTTGTCTTACCTTGTCATTCTTTATGGGCCGATGATCTACTAGTGAGACGGAGGTGAAGAACCGGAGGTTAACTCTGATCAATTCCGGGATCCTAACAACCTGCACGACACCCTCGAATCATACGCGTTTCGAATCTCTGCAACTCGTTCCATGTTTGGATAGGCGTGGACCATGATCGAATCAGTATCCGTCGTCAAGATTTGCGAGGCGCAATGATTTGAGATGGTGTACGGAGAGGATGATCCCGTGCACCCGTCGTGCTGTTCCAAATGTCGATTGTCGCCTCAATTGTCCCCCTTCTAGTCGCGAGAAGGGAAGGTTTGTGACGGACTCCAAGCTACAGTCCTCAACAATCTGTCCTACCGAATAACCTAATTTCGCCGCGGAATGATTCCTCTTCACCCACGAACTTCCTCTCCACATCTCCAAGTCTCCCATCCCGAATATTATGTACATAACCACACTCTCATTCCCCACTCGCCAAAAGCTCCCCATCACTCCTCCACTTCAATCCACAAACCTCTCCCCTCGGCACACATACATCAAGATGCATCTCTACATCCCGAACTCAGCATACGCTGATACCACGACAACGTCGCAACCTGTCCCTGATGCCCACTCATTTTCCTCAGCTTCTTCCCACTCTCTACATGCCAAAGCTCAACGACATCTCGAAAACAAACCATCGTTCGAAAACCCCACACTCAATACGTAGGACCCCTCTGGACATTTTCCAAGGTGGACGACATCGGCTTGCAGCTGCTACCGTCGTCTTACAAGACCATCTGAAGAGATTAGGATAGAAATCATCGACTATCCCTCAGGATGCGTCGCGATCTTTCTCCATTTGTTCGTGGTCGCTCCCGTCGAGGTTGGAATCGCCCCGGTTTATGAGCATGCAAAGGTTTGACAAACTCGCGTGGTGTTGGAGAAGGTGATGCGGCTGGAGGTGGTTCGTGGTAGCCCAAGAGACGGTTGAACTGCCGCTAACGAGATGATTGGCATAGGTTTGTTGTTCGAGGATTGTGGAGACGCGGAAATGTTGATTAATTTACGGTTAGCGATGCGTTTGTCTTCTCCAACACGATTCTAAAAGACACCCTGAGGAATTAATCAGCATACTTAATTTGGTCTTCTGTCCCCTCCCGGTTCTGGCACGCACAGTTTGCTAAATATGAGTTATCATATTACCAAATATGGCATTTTGGCCAGTGCAAAATTCTGTAGGTACCATCATTTCATCTCAGAAATACATTTTTTTACATTTGCATGGCCGTATACTACTTAGGCTTGTCAATTCAGTTCCAACGAACGTGAGAAACGCTGTCGCCATCTCCAACACAACACCCTCAGCCCTGTACGTTCAATCGTGATCAATGGCAAAACGTCTGCTCTTCAAGCCAGAGATCAAGATCGACACTATCCAAAGACAGCTTGGTCCACTTGTTTTCAACATCATTCAAGATGATCTCGTATCCGAAGACTTTCAGAGGTTCGATGGCAATATACGGGGACAACCCGAGGCTAAGAACGCAGAGGCGCTCCTTAGATTCATTTCTGATCGGATTGGGGATCAAAACTTCATAAGCAGAATCAAGCAGGTTCTTGCACAATTTTCAGAGTTAAGGGGTATCCTTCTGGCAGATGCAACAGGTAAGATGACAACTCTTTTTTCACGCTTTGGATTCATATCTGGGTAGTGACACCGTCTGCATCTCTTACACCCACACCGTCTGTTCCTCCGATACCCACCACGTCTGTTCCTCCACCACCACCCACCGCGTCTGTTCCTCCACCACCCACCGCGTCTGGTCCTCCAGTACCCACCACGTCCTCTTTGCCTCCCCAAGTTACTACTGCTCTTGGGCCCCAGAACCCAGCCCCTAATCAATTGGTTACCACGACCAATACAAGCCAGCCTAAGTTGTCCGATACAAGAGTTAACCTTGCACTGTTAAACAGCTACGGTATTCCAAACCAAATCGTTAATGTGGTAACCTATCACTAATCTTGCCAATTTGCTAGATGTCAAAGATATTTATCATCTACGACGTGACGGTCAAGAAAAGGCCTTATACAAAGTTGCGCAGACAAACCTCAAGTATGTATTTCTCAAATTTTTGCAGTCATGCCCTCCATCCCTCTTTTAGATCTGGGACACACAATGGTATACGGTATGCCGTCATGGCATTTCGTTTCTGCAAAGGTGAAGACAAAAAGTGCTGCACCGAGGTGGATGTCAAAGGGAAATTTCTCAGCAAAGATGTGACCGTGAAGGTGATGGCCATTCGTGTCTGGCTTGTATCCTTGATGAGCTAACCTTTCTATTTGTATTCTGGCAGCAAATTTGGCCTCCACCAGCCACGGCCGAGCCTGAACGATATAAGATCCACTTTAACTCTAACAATCATAAACAATTCGATGTAGGCCTCGATGGTACCCAGCCTCGCGCCACAATCTCTATTCAGCGGGGAGATCAAATCGATTTTGAGGTTGAAGGAGGTCAGACCCTGAAGCCTGGGTTCACTCCATCGACATTCAACCTCAATTTGGGTGTTGAAAATATCGCTTCACATATGCAACCCAAACATGTTGTGGATCCAGTAGAAATTGTTGTTGTGGTGCGCTTGGCTGAAAACGGCGTCCTCGGAAAACTCGAACTTACCACAAAAGTGACATACAAAAGTGATTCGAAGCTTCCCAAGTTTCGACTCGGAGATCCGTCGAGGGCTTGTACGTGAGTAGGACTCAAATCTTCTGAGCTGTATTCTCTTTGATACTGAAGTCCATTCAGTGAAATTTTCGACCTTGAATAAGCCCTTCCTTGAATTACTACAAGGGTAACAGTAGGTCACGTTTATTCCTGAACAATTTTGATATGTGGTTTGAATTTGAGTCGATTTGATCGAAATGCATAATGTAATAATAACATTTGAAGCAAATTTGAAGTAAAAAAATATAAAAAAGTTCAAAGTACTTAATTTTCTTTGTCCGATGTTCGTGGATCCCATTTTGTGTAAATAAAATAGATTATACATATATACTTCATTCGTACCCAGCTTATGTAAAATCACGTGTGACTTCCTTTTTAGAAAGTGGTCAAACTACTCTATCGCTTGTTTCCATGATCATCAGCCTGATCCTTGGACGTGAAATCTGCCTAATATGGATCAATTAGTTGCCAAATATAGTAGGTTGAGGAATGCTGCACTTCGGCACAGCTGTCCAGAGCTGTCCCCTGTCCCAAATTTCCCTACAAGGGACGGAAAAGGAGAAAATATATTGAAAAGTGTACAAAGAGGCGTACACATTCACACGACATCTGCTTAATACTATAAGTATGATATGATATGATATGATTGGTTAACCGCCAACGAATTCGATCGTGATCAATGGCAAAACGGCTGCTCTTCAAGCCAGAGATCAAGATCGACACTATTAAAAAACAGCTTGGTTCACTGGTTTTCAACATCATTTACGATGATCTCGTATCCGAAGACTTTCGGGTGTTCGATGGCAATATACGGGGACAACCCGAGTCTAAGAATGCAGAGGAACTTCTTAGATTCATTTCTGATCGGATTGGGGATCAAAACTTCATAAGCAGAATCAAGCAGGTTCTTGCACAATTTCCAGAGTTAAGGGGTATCCTTCTAGCAGATGCAGCAGGTAAGATGACGACCTCGGTTTTCACATATGGGCAGTGACACCGCTCACTTTATTTCCCCCTCCCTGCTCTTCACAGCCAAAGACCCCGTTCGTCGTGCTTTATGATTTAACTGCGCCCAAATTTTCATCTTGAATATTGTAGAACGCTGCTCTGGATATGCAACCAATTCCGAGTCACCAAGGGCAGTTGAAGCCGGAGCCGGACTTCGACCCGGTTCCAGTGCGAAATTTCGGGGTAAATTCAAGTCCCTTGCTACCACCCAGAAGAAGGATAGGCGTGCTTCCAGCGCGTGGTGTTGACACTGGCTTCAACAATCTTGGTATGCCCTCTGTTTTTCTTTACGAACCTCCAATTCTGTTTCGTTGTTGCGGCCTTATGATTACTTCTTATCTATTTCAATGACTTGAAGGTCCTTGTATCTGATTAAAGACACAGACAGGGACCCTACAATCGTGCCTGAAAGACCCGTGAGGTAAGTATACTATATCCCTTGATGCCGATTCATCTTTCGAAGTTTCGATCCGGCCAGATCCCGAATCGGGGCAGCAGTAGAAGAAGATCTAGGTGTCGGTGATGGGGAAGAGACGCCAATATCTTCTCCAAAGTCTCATTACGGGATGATGCAGCAGCAAGTCGAGTACCTTCATGTGGAATACACACCACCAGCGCATGATAGTACAACCTTGTATCTTATTGAGTATGTTGGCCGGCATCTCCATGATGTGCAGGGAACTAATTCTGAGAAGCGTAGTCTTCGTACATGGTTTGAATCCTCTCAGCAAACCCAACTTTGCTACTGCAACATGGACACATGAAGATGGAACCTACTGGCCGACAGCACAGCTTAAAAAGATTATACCAACAGCCAGAATTCTGACGTTTTCGTACAACTCCAAAATTGCTTGGGATGGAAGCACCAATGAAATTCGAGACTGTGCGAAAAATTTACTTGATCGCCTCTCCGACATGAGAAAACAAAAACCTCCCCAGGTATGTTGACGAATCCCTCCCGGGACCATTTACTAAGTAGGTATAGGCATCTTCTACAGTGCCCATCATATTTGTTGCCCATAGTCTAGGTGGCTTAGTCGTTAAGCAAGCTCTGGTTGCTGCGAAAATCAAAGATCAATACAAAGACATTCGAGATGCGACTTACGGCCTGGTGTTCTTTGCTGTGCCACATCGGGGCGGCCGTGATGGTGCTACCTTGGGTACGATTATAAAGAATATTATTGTTGCACAAACCGGCACCAATTGGAATAATCTCGTTGGATCTTTACAAAAATACTCGGTGTTTCAAGAGAACCTAGCTGAAGATTTTAAACATTCACTTGAGGGCTATTACATCGTGTCGATTTTTGAAGGTCTCTCGACTGGAAGATCGAAGGTCAGCTAGTTTATCCAACAACATCACTGCGCTAAGAATTATTGACACTTTCCAGATAATAGTTGATCAAAAGTCTGCAACCCTTGGGCTGGGTGGCACTCGAGAGACAGTACTTTGGATTGACGCGGATCATTCAGATGTTTGTAAATTTGAGGGTGATGATGATTCAGATAAATTTGATCCAATCATGAGAGCCATGTATAAGCTTGCCAAGGGTGCCATAAAGAAAGAGAAGGAGAAGCTGGGTACTGCATTTGTCGCTCATAAGCATTTCCTTGATTAATTACAGTATCACAGGCATACATGTTGCTACAACGTCTCCATCAAGAATGCCAGTCCGAATGGAAGAGCACGTTACACGGACCAACCCTGGTGCCATCTTTCATTTCTCCTCTCCTTTGTTTGGACTCATGGCCTCGTCTAGTTAACACCTTTAAATGGCCTTTATATCGACCTGCTGATCACTACAATACCTTACAACTCGGGTTTTACCATGCATACTATCAAGTTGGAGTGGACCTCGTGACAGGAGAAACCAGGGAAGCAAGAGATCTCCGCAAGCGTTATGTGCACCAGTGCAAAATGGGTTTTACTTCATTCATACAGGATGGAACGAGGTTTTCCTTTGCTGACCTGGAAGTGCCTGAATTTGAAAAAGTCCTTTCGAAGATACATCGTGATAAATATTCCCAACGTTTTTTTGCCATAATTGGGTGGGCAGGGTTCATGGCATATCTCAGTGTGGAGGGTAATGATAAAGAGAAGAGCTCTTTCTATGATAAGGTTCGAACTGGTTTGTTTTATCTCGGTTATATAGACCCGGACGAGGTTAAGAGTATAATCACCATCTTGAGGGGGATTTCTGCTAATACTCCCCGGGCTTTGGCAGATAATATTTTTCAACAGCAGAGTACGAGAAATGGCCAGATGTAGTACCTCCGTCGAACCTCATCAATGCCATGAAATTGGTTTGGTTTCTTATCCAATTGTTGTCTCACTCAATTGCCTACAAGGAATTGCTTAATATTAATTCGACGACTCGGAGATATATATCACTTCCACTGCTTGCGTCTCAACCACAACATTCCACCCTGAGAGCTCTAACTACGACTCCAACACGATAAACAACGTCCACAAATCTATTCACAAGTAAAAATATATGTCTGACAGGTTCACCAGGAATCCGAGGTGGTTTCACATCCACATGAGCACCCAATTTTTAAAATTTAATCACCAGCACCTTCTGCATTGCTTCCATCCGCAGCGATGATTTGCAGTGGATGAATAGTGCACCGCGTGGATGTCAAGGTGACATAAAGAATCATAGCATAGATCTAATACCAAAGATAACAATGCAAAAAAATCTAACTCAAGTCCCATCCAATGCAAGTTCAATCAACGAATAGCCAATATCCCCTCCTTCGTCGAATTCATCCTCCCACCACCAACCTCATCTCTACTACTACTCGCCATACTCTTCTTCTTCTTCAACCCCTGACTCATACTCCCAACCTCCCAAATCCTCCAAAACTTGAGATTCTCATCTCCAGCTCCAGTACAAACAACATCCCCGGCAGGACTCAGACAACTGAACAACACCCTCGAATCATGTGCGTCCCGAATTTCTGCAACTCGTTCCATGCTTGGATAGGCGTGGATCATGATCGAATTAGTTGGGTATCCATGTGTCGTCAAGATTTCCTTCTTTTGCAAGGCCCAATGAATTGTTGTGATCTGAGATGGGGTACGGAGAGTATGAACTCGTGCACCCGTCGTGCTGTTCCAAACGTTGATCGTCGCGTCGTTTGTCCCCCCTCCAGTGGCGAGAAGGGAAGGCTGCCACGGACACCAAGCTACAGCCTATAATAATAATTAGCACCGTGTCCGACAACCAAAAATCGAATAACCTACCTTCACAGCAGCCGTATGATTCCTCTTCACCCACTTGGCACTCCCACGAACTCCCTCTCCAACATCTCCAAGTCTCCCATCCCAAATATTAACAACATTATCGTTCCCCCCACTCGCCAAAAGCTCCCCGTCACTCCTCCACTTCAACCCACAAACTTCCCCAGTATGTCCCATCAACTCCATCACCTTATGCCTCGGCACACGCACATCATGATGCCAAATACTCCCATCTCCACATCCGGAACTCAATATATGCTGATACCACGACAACGTCGCAATCTGTCCCTGATGCCCACTCATCGTCCTCAACTTTTGACCACTCTCCACATCCCAAAGCTCAACATCTCCATTCCCAATCCCCACACCCAAAAACGCACCATCGTTTGAAAAGTCCACACTCGATACGTAAGACCCCTCTGGACATTCTCCAAGCTGAACGACAGCACCACTGTCGGCTTTCCAAATGTACGTTGACGATTCAAGTGCAACCGCTACTGCATTCTGACAAGACCAGCTGAGAAGGTTGAGGTAGAAATCATCGACCATTCCAGGAGCGTCAAGAACACGCTCAGGCTGTGTCGCGATCTTTCTCGACTTGTTTGTCGTCGCACCCGTCGAGGTAGGGATCGCACCGGGTCTTTGGGCATATAAAGGTTTTGCAAATTCGCGCTGTTGGGCGAGGGTGGTGTCGGAAGAAGACGATGCGGCTGGGGGTGGTTCGTGATAGCCCAGGATGCGACGGTTGAGTGGAAGACCTGTCGCTAGGGCGAGACGGCTGGCATGACCTGGAGAGGTTTGAGGGTTTAGAGACATTTGTTCAAGAGTTGCAGAGACGGCGGCGATGTCAGTTGGTTCACGGTTAGTGATGAACCGGTCGCGTTTGTCTGCCCCAACACGATTCTAAAAAAAACATATTAATAAATTATTTACTCAGATAAGCAAGTTGTACTCACAAAAGCTGGATTAGATTTGGAACGCTTCACCTCCTGACTTGTCGTCGTTGTCGTCGTCGTCGGGGGTATATAGTCCCTCGTCACAACGTCAAGTCTACTCTCCACACCCCCCTTCCGAATAACACCTCCACTCGCTTGACGCTGGAATGAATCAGACGTAGGTATACCACCTGATCCAGCGAGACGTTTGACGGGCGAGGAAGGGCGAGATTTGGATTGAAGTGCGATGAACGGGTTTGTGGTATCGGCAGCACCATTGCCTGATTTCCCTCTGGGATGGGAAGGGAATGAGATATTGGCCTTGCCTGAGAGGAGAGATGGCGTTAGAGGAGTTTTGGCCTCTGAACGTGCTCTTTGACGGGACGGCGTCTTGGTTTGGTGGGACATGGCTCGTTGAAATGTTTTTGAACTGAGGACGCGTTTTTGAACATATGTCATGTGACATTGTAATAAGGTCATGTGGTTCAAGTACTCGGACGGGCCGGAATCTTGGACTCGCCCATTGCAAGCGACCCGGAAAAAAATGGACTCCAGAAGTGCGCAACGACATTGGTACCTTAGTACCTCGTGAAAAGGACCGAGGTTTTACTTATAGGGATTCGCCACCCCAGGAACATCTGCCTAGGCACTATCTGCTCTTGACTTGTGGCGTCGAATTAAGAGAACTGTTTATTCCTTTCAAAACAAACGACTCTGAAATAGCCTCCGTTGTATTCCCAATCCTGCTCATTGCGGTTTTATCTTGTTTCTATTGATCATCTGTCAGTTGGAATTGGATCGAGACTCTGATTCCTGACATGGGCAACTCCACAAGCCAAAAAGTCTTTGCTGGGTAGCCCTGCTAGCAAATGCTATAAATATGGCGGATGTCAATGTCGATAATAGGTGGGGGCCTTTCAGCATGGAAGAGGCTACACCAGGTCCATCAAATGTGCGCCACCTAGAACCTCTTCGTCCCAGCTTTCCCCAGCCAGTCGATTACCACCAGCACCAAGGCCATCAAAATAGCCGATCTAATAATGATCGGGCCTCGACAATATGGGGGTTCACCCTCACAGAGCTAGCCAGTACGACCATTCAAGTTGCTGGAGTCACCATCGCCGCTGTTTTTGGCGCTTGGGCCATAAAATCATACGATTTGGCCAATATCGCAAATCAACTTTCTCAAAACTCGCTTTCGCAGAGTGACGCTGCGAACAGGCTCGCGCAGGATGCACTCCAGCAGAGCTTGTATGCCAATCTATTGGCGATAATCAATCTTTGTCTTTCTGATCAGGTTGGTTTTATTGAATTCGAGCGTGGTTTGTCTGCGATCTTGGCAACCTCTGATGCGAGAGCTTTTGAAAATAGTTCCGAAGCTCTGTCGATTGCTCTGTCGTGCTCCAAGCAGCCCCTTTTGCAAGCATTATTCACAATGTTATACCATCGCTGTCAATTACCACACGGACAATACTACCTCCGACATCTGGTACAACGACAGTATATGCAACGACCGCAGAGAGTACTTCGATGACTGGTTCCAATACACCTATTACCCCGACACCTACTTTGACACCTTCAACATTCTCTCTTACTACGACGACTATAATGGTTACAACATCCGTTGCCTCCGGTGGCATAACAACTCCGGCCCCAACTCCTGATTCATTGGGCATCGGTCGGATTTCGTTTGGAGCCATAATTGGGATTATTATAGTAGTGATTGTTACTGTAGCCATTATCTATCTTCTTCTAATAGGGTGTCGAAGAGCCAGGGCCAGATCCCGATTTTGAAGTGTATATGTTCAGTTAGGTTCCAGAATTCTATGGCTTATTACCTCCCCAGCTTACCACCGATTCCAGTTGATAAATATAATGTACAAAGAATTTTGGATGTCTGAGGCTGACAGGCCTGAGATGACCGAGTTCTTGACGTCTTGGATCGTGTTTTTGGTTTCTACGCTGCTCATGATCAAGGCGCCATTCTTGGATGATGTATGCCTCCAGACTTCTAGAAATCCAAGCAGAGTCCACAGTGATGAAACCGCTGTGGGATCTTGGATTTCTTTGACCCTTTTGAAATCGTCTTTGCAATGAAGCAGGCCATGGCCACTCAGACCCCACTTTGTGGATTTCGAGTCTCCACCATTTGACATAACAATATTAGATTGGGGAAATGGGAAGCCACTTGGGGTACCGGGATTCCAAATCAGCAATTTGAACGAAGGTCCTCAACTCACATTGCTCAACGTCGTTGAATTGTTTTTGAACATCCAATGATCCATTGCAAATCCATTGCCAAGAGTCCAAGTGGCTTGCAAGTGGCAAGAGTCAAGAGTCAAGACGCGTTTTAACATTTGTCATGTGACATCGTAATAAGGTCATGTGATGATGTACGGGGCAAACGCCCAGTTTGTCTGCACAGTGCAGACTAGGGTTGCGGAAATAACCTCAGGTTATTTACACAAAAGTTTTTTACAAGTAAATTACCAGTAAATTACCAGGTAAATTACCGAACCAGATTTGGCCCGGGTAATTTACCTCATATAGCA
>JAIUJM010000623.1:0-13898 GCA_026262225.1 Inosperma sp. D86 | reverse complement strand
CATTAGGGTAAATCCTGTGTACAATAAGATGAGATCATTATATAATATTACTATATCTAGTACTGATCTTCCACGGAGGGGGGGGGGAGGATCAATGCCTGAGCCTTAAAAAAATCTACCGACTCCATGCTGTTAATAACTTTTTGGGACCCCCTTGATGGTATTATTCCTTTGTTTCATTGTTTGTACTTGCATTGTGCACTTCTAATTGTTTGTTCCACATTGTTTGTATTTACATAAATAGTTCCAAAGCATCTAATAGCAAAGTACTGTACTATTTCAATCAATTCGGTAGTCACGCATCACGCCGATTTTTTTTTTACCTCAGATTTAATTTTTTCTCGATTTATCCGAATTTCTGAGATTTTTCAAAAATGTAAAAAAGTCACATTTTTACCGAATTGATCGAAATACTACAGTAGCTTGAAAATCAACTTTGTTTCTGTCTTCATACTTGGCCTTCTGCCTTATTGATCCCATCAGGGATCATTCCGAAATTGGGCATGGTGGTTCACAGGGGCACAGCACACATATGCTGAAGCTGAGCCCTTCTGTCTCAGCCTAGGTATGGTTCATAACAGCAAGTTACTCAAAATTTTGACTGATTGTGTATCAAATAAGGCTAAATGTAGTCATTTCATTCTGTTTTTGTGGTCAAATACAGCTGCAGTACTAAATTTAGAAATTTTTTTTAAAGGTCCCTGCTGGACCCCCCCCCTACCCCAGTATCAGGCCATCAACATTCTGAATACCCCTTGCAATTCAATTATTTTGTCTCTAATTACAAGTTAGCTATCGAGCATATGGATGAAAGCTGTGCTGTCCTCGTGCTGTTGTCCGACTGGGTCCAATTGAAGTTCCACCAATCCTTCCCATTCCAGCCATACCACCTGGCCTTATGCCACCTGGCTGAGGTGTATTTCTTAAAACCGTTGGCAATGCCAGGGTTCCCAGACCACCAATAGGTCCCATTCCTAATCGCATTGTACCCATGTTCCCCATGTTGAACATTCCATCCATACCAACATTCATAGGAACCATGCCTGTTACACTATTACCCATGTTCAAGCCATTGAAACCCATGCCCATCATATGATTCATGTTCATCATTCCAAGTGGCATCTGGTTCAAGAAGCGTTGGTTGAGCATTCCCAGAGGATTGGCGGGGTTCATTGGAGGAATAAAATTTACAGCCGCGTTTGATAGCATTGTGGGGTCCATAGCTTGATCCGCTGTTGTGCCAGAGTGAGGATTAGCGGATGTCCGTGTCTGATCACGCTGGTTTCGTGGTTGAGCGGCTTTAACTTCAATCTAATACAGTTGATCAACCAACGAGTTGGACGGAAGACAGTCGTCTCACCTGTTTGTCATCAAGGACCAAACCAATTTTTCCAACAAGTTGCTCAGCGTTCACTGCGTCTTCAAAAGTCACGAAGCCAAATCCTTTACCACGACCTGTGTCTCTGTCTATCATCACTGTTGCATCAACGACCTTGCCGAACGTAGAAAAAAATCGTCGCATTGAATCAGCAGTTGTGGTTGGTGATAGACCACCAACGAAATAACGAGTGTTGCGAAGATGTTCTTCTCTGGGTATTGCTCGTTTAGGATCAATCTAGGGGTATTTGAGGACAGGTAAACCATAAATGGGACAAAAGCCTACATTTTTCCCATCCAGAACATGCTCACGTCCAACCACTGCATCAACAGCTGAAGAATCTTCAAATGTTAGAAAAGCAAATCCTCGAGAGGTTCCTGATACATCCCGCATAATCGTACAGGCATCGACCTTTACTTTCGTAAGCTACGTCATCGACGGATTTACAGGCGTTGTATACCGTTCCAAACTGGGAGAAATAATCTCTCAAACCCTCTGGCCGACAAAATACCATTAGATTAGCAACCAAGACAAATTTCTGAAAGGAGCAGTACCGTCTGTTGTATCCCAGCTGAGACCTCCAACGAACAATTTGCTAACGGAGATGCCGCGAAAATGTTGCATGTTCATATTTGGGTGGGTAAACGTAGAGAGGTAAGGTAGGTAGGTTGACGAAATACGTGCGTTCCGGAAGGTGAGAGAAAGCAAGACCAAGATCACGTATCAGTATGCGGAGAGATAAGGTAATAGGAAGGAAAAAAACAGTCGGTATCGTATGTGAATTGGCCATGCATATCGTAGCTCTGAATCACGTCTGTGGCGTACGATGTATGTGCGAGGATGAATAGTAGTAGGTGCGCAATTTTTCATGCAGCGAATTCTCTACTTTGCGATGCCAGTCGAAGAATACGGAGCAACCACTCACCCTGAGTCATGCATTTCTGAGGGCTTCTTCCCAAAGACTGTATCGCCGGATGTTGAGCTGAAGCCTTTGCCAGACGAAGAATCCGCAACAGGGATGGCAGATGTACGTGTCATACGAGAATGCGGGTCTTCAGTGCGTTGCAACCGCTCTTGACTGGGAGTCTGCTGGTATGCAGAAAATTGCTTTGCTACCTGGGCAGAATACGACATGTTGGAAGGTACAGCGACAGGGGGCTTTGGAGGCAGCTTGTTCTTTATTTCAGGCGCACCCAACGACGGTGCATTAATTGGTTCCAAAGGAGTGGTGGAGAGCGGTTCAGCATTACTAGTCACCTCAACTGTCGCGTCACCTTGCGGTTCAACCTGCGAGTCCTCCAGGAGAAGCTCAGCATAGTCAGCGGCGTCATCGCCATATATATCTAGGTGGGACCTCTCTTTGAGCATTTTTACGTCTCTGTTCGTTTCCCAGATACATACCGCCGTAAATATCGGAATCAAGTGTGAGCTTTGACATGGTGAATAGAAAAACCAGCGACAAGGAGTGGTCAGAGAAAGCTTCTCGCGTGACACAAGTGTAACGTGTTACGACTTCAAGGGCTATTTTTACGCTGTACTGCCCTTCAATTGTAATGCAGGTAACGATGAATATTGCATGTTGGACTCCTTTACAGATGAATTACACAATAAGAAAATGGACAAGTAACTAATGAACGCCATTGACTGGATGTTGTTGCTCCCCGTGTGCCCTCGACTCGAGAATTAACTGACGAGTCCTCTCTGCAACAGCATCATACACAAAGTGTACGGCAGGACGCGATTCTTGCGTATCGTCAAACTCGGGATCCAGAAAATTATTGGATTGGAGCGAATGGCGATTATTGTAGAACCTGTCATTCGAATCAAAAGTAGCTGGGAGGAAGTGAATGAACATTAAAAAAAACTCTCCCTGAGTAAAGATTTGTACTTACATCCGGGTCCAACGAAGAAATCATCCGCCCTCCGCTTTCCAAGAGCTTTCGCACTAGGTTGGATTGGAACTCCCCCTTCAACGGAAGACTCGGACTCGGAATCATCCTCATGACTTGTAGCTGGAAGGTAGCCATTCAGATGAGGCTGAGGTTCCAATTTCGAAGGTGAAGGTGTTCTTGAAAGACCAGCACTACTGAAAGGCGCAGGTGAACGAGGGCCATGCGGTGCAGCAGGGGGTGGGGCGAGATTTTGTGGCTGTCCTGGCATGTTCGGGTCGCTATCATATTCTTCTAGAGACGGCACTTGCTGACTCGATGCAAGATCGGGGTTGGATGATAGTTGAGGTTGCGGATCGACTGGTTGTTGAAATACGGTGGGAGAAACGGGTCGAGAAGGTGGGGAAGGGGTTCTAGAGGATGGATCAACTGTTCCGACGTTGTTCTCAGGCTGCTATATAATCAGAAAACCCGTAAATTTCAGCTACAAACACAAAGATTCCACGTACCCTGTGTCTTCTGCGTATATCCCTCCTGCTTCTATCTTCAACCTTCCTCTCAATAGCAAGGCGATGAAGATCATCCCATTGTTTCAATACTTGCAACAAATCCTCGTTTGCAGCCAACAAAGCAGCAAGTAACTTCTCCTCTGTAGTCAACTCAATAGGGGGAGCAGGTCCGTCTTGTCCATTGTTCCAGTTATCGATAGAAGTGCGTATCTCTGGATTATCCTGCTCTTTGTTAGACCTCGAACGTTCAGCGATAGACGTTGCCCATGGTATTTGGGCGTAAATGAGTTCTTGTGACGCTCGACATTTAGCATGAAATTCCTAGCAGAGTCCTTAGTTGACTTTCCAGTGTTATTTTGTTCATCACCAAACCTTGATAACGTCCACCTTCTTAAGATCTTCAGGTTTCGCACGTAGAAGGGCATCTGACAAGACTCCCGCATTTCCTTGACCGATCTTGCATTCCTGGAAAAGGCGACGCATGTCCTCTTCTGGTGGAATAATACGATTTGATGGAGATTTCCGCTTCTTGAGCGTATTCTACATGTTTATGAATTTTAGAAAAAATCTGAGCACAGGACTGCAGGACTCACTCCCGGAACAGGCGTAGCAGGAGTGGAGTCAGGAGGTGGACTTGTGAACGTGGGAGCGTCAAACGATGAGAGACGGCCTGACTGGGGAGGTTGGAACATAGCATCTTCGGTATCAAAGGGGACACCCTATTAAACATGATCAGCACCATGCATCCGAGTTCACAGAACTGCATACCTCCTCTGGTTTGTCAAAGGGTTTAACTCGTCTCCAAAGGCCTTTGAAGCCTTGGTTATCATTTCGGCCATCTTTTTCTGTAATAAAAGGGGTGAGACCACCTGCCTTCTGCATAAAAAACTTGACGCACTCGACCCACTT
Source organism: Inosperma sp. D86 (assembly GCA_026262225.1). NCBI lineage: Eukaryota > Fungi > Basidiomycota > Agaricomycetes > Agaricales > Inocybaceae > Inosperma > Inosperma sp. D86. The sequence goes on along the minus strand of JAIUJM010000623.1, from coordinate 9,213 downwards.
GCATATGCAGCAGCAGCAACAACCTCCAGCAGTCTTTCTCGCACAACAGGTGAGGTTCCCGAGGAAGTTAACAATCCTTCCACTGTGTCGAGAAACTTGCGAGATGTTGATTGAGAAATAAAGACCTCCGATGAATTCCGGAGCATAACAGCCCAAACCTAGTACACGGTCAAACACATGCCATTTGGGAGAAGTGTAATGAGTCAACGAGCCTTTGCAGCGGATAGCTGTGCAGCAGGTTCTCCGTATCTACTGTGAATCAGAATAGAGGATTAGGCAGATAATGAGAATTACGGACTTGAATTCACGTCTAAGAGCGCGAACTGCCTCCTTTGCGCTGGTTTCGGTTGCGGATGCCCGCTCACAGACTTCTAGCATTAGAGACCAATCCTGAGAAGCCGTGGCTGTGAGATAGCCTGGGTCGAAGAAAAATTACACCTCCAACTCATTGAGGATGAAGAGAAATATCGGCCTACCAATCATACGAGTGAGTTCTCCCTGTATTTCCTCTTCTCGCCGTAAAGGGTCTTTCCCTCTGCTATCACGCTGCTCCCGTTCTTGCCTCTCTTTCTTGACCTGCAATTCTCTCTCTTTTTCCCGCTCCCGCTCCCTCTCTCTCTGCCACTCCCTGTCCCTCTCACGTTGTTGTTCTCTTTCACGCTCCTTTTCCTTCTCTCGATCTCGTACATTCCAAAACCTTTTCCTTTCTCCCTTCTCATGAGCCGGACCATGGCCGTTCTCTGAGACTGAATGCGCTGGTCTCTCCCAATCGTCCGCATGCGACCTACCACCGGAAGACAAGGCACCATCTGTCCGTGGAGGCTGGAGAGCATTGAGGATGCCAACCGCGCTGGCAACACTAGGGTTGATACGAGGGATTTTCTGGCCATTTGACGCGACAGTGCTGCCGGGAGAACTTGATCGGGGAGGAGAGGTGATCGGAACGGGAGTTGTAGAGAGCTGCGGACTTGCATGGAAAGAGTTGCTACGAGTCGGGACATTGATGCCTGGGGGTGAATGTGGATTTGGTAGGGGGCCAACATCTTGAGGAGAGGGCTGAGTTGGGGGTCGTTGGTCTTCGGTAGGAGAAATCTGATTTGTTGATTGCTGGAAAACAGGTAGAGATATTGCACCATGAATATGAGCGCCATGTGTAGCCAGTCTCTGATATAAAGGAGTGGGTATCGGTCCCTTGCTGCTCGGTGGTTCGGGCTGTCAGAAGAAGCGCTATCGATGACAGTGATATGTTGGAAATGACTGGCAAATACCTCTGAGCCGTCCATAGAAACCTTAATAGGTTTCTGCTTCTGGAAGAATTTCTTCATGAGAAGTGAGAAGGGATATTGTTCAGGACACGACGACACTCAAGTTGAAGACAGGACTAACAACCGCAATCCAACAGGAAGGCTGTGTGCACTTGTGTAACCATTACTCACACAGCCACCACTTGTCAGATTACATTTTACTGACTAGACATTCCAAAGCCTCCATAGTGAACTCATATGTTACGATATATCTACTCCATAAATTGTAATCATCCTCCAGGCCATGCAAATCATATGGCCCGCAACTCGACACCAGAGTTACAGGGACTCCCAGTTTCTTCAAATTCAACCCATTGAGATATTCCAATTGCCATCGTGCCTGGTTGGCATTCCGCATCACATACACAATACCTCCAAACCCGTCCAGCCCGGGCAATTCACTCCTGGCGCTGTACACAACATGCCTAACCTCAAAATGGTTGTTCATCATATTCACCATGGTGAGGTATGACGTCTGCGCAGTCGTGTCGGTCGCAGGAAAGTTTATAGCCTCCATCTGCGGTGTTAGGATCAACAACGGTTTGTCCATCTTCTTGTCAAATGACTCGGCATTATCCCAGACAGTGATCGTCGTCCTTGAATATGCTTCTTCACTCAGCCTTCGATTCCTCGTCCGTAGCTCGAGGTACATGGCGTTCCACAGGTCCAAGTTGAGTTCAGTACATCGGTTCCAGTCACCCGTAAACTCGTCTTTCATCTTCTTGATTCTTGCGCCACTCGCCCCCAAGAGTTCATAATCGATCCTCTTCTCTTGAATCGCAGAGTAAACTTTCTCTATCGCTCCTTTCTGTCGTTCGAAGGTGTGACAAATCATCACAATATCGGTACCAGCTTCGAGGGCTTTGACTGCGCCTTCATCTACACCGCATCCACCGTGCTTCTCGTCGGAGATAGCATTCATCTCCAGGCAATCAGTGACTGCAACTCCCTGGAATTTTATCTCCTCCCGGAGTAAAGTTGTCGTAATCTGTTTCGATAAGGAACATGGAGTATTGGTTCCTGTCACCAATGGCAAAGCCATGTGTCCAATCATGATACATGGAATCCCAGAAGCGATCAGTGTTTTGAAAGGAACCAATTCTTCCTCGTCAAGTTGCTGCCTCGCCTTGTTAATCACAGGAAGAGAAAGGTGTGAATCAACACGGGTATCACCATGTCCAGGGAAGTGCTTCGCCGTAGGAATCACCCTGTTAGCCATGTGTCCTCTAACAACAGCACTCGCGAATTCAGCGACTCGATTCGGATCTAGGTTCAATGCGGTCAGAGTCAAAGCGATTGATGCTTCGAACATAGTTTGAAGACTTACCTCCTCCGAATGACCTAACACCTGCCAAAAGTCGACCCATGAGTCTAGGATATGTCATTTCCTGTCGAATTCCTCACCAATTATCGGGTTCTTCGGATCAGTATTCACATCTGCGACTGGACTGTAGTTCCAGTTGATTCCAACCATCTTGCATTCGGCTGCCGCAGCAGCAGCGATTTTTTCTGTCATTTCGAGTGAACCTGCTGCCGCCTGCGCCATGGCCCCAGGACTGTCCGCAATTTTCACCACCCTGGTCTTATCATAAAGGGAACAGACATACAATTGGGTACCAGCAGCTGGCGAACTAAAGGCTGAGACTAGTCCTGTTGACGCTGAGTCAGTCCTATACGGTTATATTTTGTATGGTGCATGACACCCACCATTCTCCTGATCAATGCCAATAAGCAAGGGCCTTTCCTGTCCACAATCCTTCGCAAATCTCTGAAGACTTTGCACGAGCAAACACGTCTGCTCGGCAGCTTCAAAAAACCATGAATACCAACAATTGACCGCACAAAAATTCAACGTACTTTGGATATTCCGCTTCATCAAGATGATGTTCCCGACATGATAATCCCTGATTAGAGTCCTAATGTTATCACTAATTTCGAGTCCGTGAAAGCCAACAACGAAGTGCTTGTAAATGGTTGGTTATTGCACCTAAACCGTGACACATTGGTGAATTAAATACCTGTCCCACTTCGCGTTTGAGCTCCTCGGTCAATGCAGGAAGGTTTGGCATCTAAGCACAAACTCGAGATATCTCTTGTTGACAAGCTAGATGCAGTAACCTAGGATATCAAACATATAAACGAAATGCGTACCTTTTCCGACTGAGTGTAATTGACCAACATCGAATCCTAAATATAGCATCGCGACGAATCCAAACAAACGGTAATGATGCTTGTCTAAGACTACCACTACCATTCGACTGCTGCTGCTGCTGATCTAGTGGAGATATTGGAATGTCCGCAAGGCCCCAACTGGATGCTGAGCTAACTAACAGCCGTCCAGTCAAGCGAAGGCGCTTGGAGATTCCATGTCCCGACGGATTCATTTCTGATTCTCGTTCTGCAAAACCAATGCACAAATTGACTGTTCCAAAGTTTTCTTCAGCTTTCGATGAAGATTCCATCCAAGATTCCATTTCTAAAGGCAAAAAGATGGATATTCGTATCGCTTCAAAACAATCTGGATCCCACATACCACATACTCCTGTCAAAGCGAAGCCGGCCTCCGAAGGAATGTCTTCTAAAACCGCTAGTTCCAACAAGAAACCACAACTCGTACCCATTCATGATATCCACAAGTCCATCTTCGTAGAAACGGCCATGCAGAAGAAGAATGTCGCACAACTTCGGCCACCACCTCCACCTCCTCAAATCACATCATCCTCGTCAACCACAACACCACTAAAGCAAGTTTTGCCTCCAGCCTTCCTCGTTCAACCCACCCAGAAAGTACCTCTGAAAGCACACAAGCCTCTCCCTCCTCCAGCCCTCCCAACACCGCTGAAAACGGCCGACGATAAAGACCTAAGGACTATCTCAACAACCACGATCGGTCGTCTAACTGCTCTGTCCTCCGAAAACGGCGGCGAAGATTTGGCAGCTATCCTCCTTCGAGATCACCATCCAGATATCTATGCCCCAGAATCGCATGATGCTAGTCGTGGATTACAGATGAGCCCCGAAAAGAAGGGCAGAGGGAATAACCCAAAGTACATCAGGTACGTCAACCCTCTTTCTCCCTCAATCAACCTGACTGTTTCTTCAGAGGAGGGCTAGCCGCTCGAGCATCAGCATTCTACGATCGTTCAAAAACAAATCTTTTGCTTTGGCGAAAAGAGATCGAACGTCGTTCGAAGGGATTACCTGACTTATCAGTAACCATTACGAAAGTCCTTCACGAACCCATCCCCCCCTCCCGAAGATCAACAACTAAATCCTTGCCTCTTTCGCCGGGTATAGCCCTCTGTCGCATTCACCAACAAAAGGAACACTACAACTTTGCTTTGGACCAACTTTATAGAATTGCGTTCTCATTTTCGGGCAGTCCCTTTCCTGAACGGTTTCGGGAAGGTCAAAGTATACGGATATACTGGCCATGGCAGGAAATTTCTGCTGCTCAGGCCAACACACAATCTCCACCTGATGAATCCCGTCCTCGTCTTCCAGCAAGTCTTCCTCTACCGTCGTCCTTACCTTCTACCCCCGATTTAATGAATGTTCCGATTAATGCCACTACGCTAATTTGTTCTCGTTTCCTAATCCTCTGACCGCGTCTTTGGACTCTCAGATTAAGTTATGTATAAACCTTGTTGTATGAATATTTGTATTACTTTTCAAATTGACGGGTGGTCATGTGTACATTATCAGGAAGTACTTGATTTGGTAATTATTTCCATAACAGTCAGTAATAGAAGTAGATAGTTATAACAATGCGAACTCGTGTCTCCGTCTTCAGTGTCAGGTTTTTTAGCAGCGTCAATACACTAATTTACCTATATAAGTCCCTCTCTATACCCTGACAAAGAGGAATTGTCCAACGGTAACCAGAGGTGCTGAAGTAGAATCCACATGTTCCGACCGAGCGATAGTAATAAGTATAGCCACCCCATCGGGAGCGATAAAGATTCCTGATTTACACAATTTATTCACAACTTGAATACCATGAGGACTTCGTATTAAGTCCCCTTTCACGACTTCTCCGTGATAAGGAGCTCGACTATTGCTATAGAAATATAACTGAAAGTCAGTCTGAGTAGGCCATGCGCTGATTCCAGGTGCGTATTTGGAATCCAAGTTTGTCTAGCAATCAGATGCTCACTATTCCTTTGCTATATAGGATAGTGGATTCCGCATAATCGCAGGCTGAAGAGTAATCTTTTCCGTAAGAAGTATCTCAAAAGTACAGGGTCTGGAGGTCAGTGAGGGTTCGGATTGCCACATAACTAAGAGGCCATTAGAACGCATGTATACTCGGACTGTAGTACTAAATTATGTGACCTGTCAGAGTCGAGAACATTAGTCCGTATGAGCCAGACATTGCCTTTTTTGTGTGCTGTAGTGGTGGAATGTTTTCAGCCTCATTGTACCTAGCAGATATTGCATTATTCAATCATTATTCCAAATCAAAACCAATTCGCTCGGCTACACATATAACATGTCATCCAAGCAAAGAACAGTTGCACAAAATAGATGGTGTTTCAGCCTTGATATTTTTCAGGCTCAGACAAGCCTCCATTTTTCTGCCAAGACAAGGTAGAGAAGCGAGTTGGCACGATCCTGTGTCTCGGAATCCAACATAGATACTTACCACAGGTAGAAAGGGGCAAGATAATATAAAATGATTACATGGATCCGAGATACGGAAATTGATCACAAAGTCAGAGTCTCGGAAAAACGCCCGTCGCGTCGCGTCTCAGCAGAAAGGCCTGAGGATTATGTCAGCATGTCCGCACACATCTTGGAATATATTTCTGTCCCTTCTTGCCCATCCACCACTTGACAGGTTTTCCTTCCATCCGGCCACCTTATTTGCATCGGATTAGGTTGCTTTCTCTAAAGCGGGTTGCTGCGTCTTTGGTCCACCTACAATTGACGCGTTAGCGGCGCATTTAATTAGGAGTCATTCCCAGAGATAATGACACCATCCAACATACATTCGGAGGCCTTCGATGTTATTCCTTACGAGGTGAGTTATCTATAACCCAGTACTTCTCGTTATCGAGGTCGTAGAGTGTATATCGAGGCGTATCACCGGATGATGCCTTCATCTCCATGAATTGCATCTAGCTGCTAAGCATCATCGCAACCGACGCTGACAGATTCCACTTAGGATATCAAAGGCGACTGGAAGAAACTAGGCTCCGGTTCTTTCGGCAACGTTTGGAAAGGTCTGTCCATCTCTTCAACGTGTATCACTTCCACCCACACTCTTTTGCCAAAGGCACATATCTTGGAATAGATGTCGCGATTAAGGAGGTTCTCCCATCCACCGAGTATGACGTTGCCAAGTATTTCGAACGTGAATGGCGGCTTATGAAAGAATGCCGCCATCCCAATATCTGCCTCTTCATCGGTCTGAGCCGTGCTCCGCCTCCTGACAATCGAATCTTCATCATCTCCGAATTCATAGAAAACGGAAATATGCGAATGTATATCCACGATAAATCCAAACCTTTTCCTTGGAGATTGCGGATATCCTTCGCTACAGATGTCGCACGCGCCCTGGCGTATCTCCATGCAAGGCGATGTATTCATCGAGATCTCAAAGGCGAAAATTTGCTTGTCACAGCAAATGGACGTCTTAAGATCACAGATTTCGGTTTTGCTCGCATCGCAGCCCGTAATGAGGAAGAATCCAAGAGGTTAACGTTTTGCGGAACGGATTCTTACATGTCACCAGAAATCTTAGTGGGCGATGAATTTGATCTGTCAACGGATATCTTCTCCTTGGGAATCATCTTCTGCGAAATCGGTGCTCGTATGCTTGCTGATGACCATCACTTCAAGAGATATGCTCCTACCTTCTCACTCGACGTCGAAGAAGTGAAGAATTCGATGGATCCTGGCTGCCCCGAGGATTTCCGGCAGCTTTGTATTGACTGCTGTAAGACAAACCCAAAGAACCGACCTACAACGCGAGATATTCTAGAACGGCTCCGGCTGATCGAGGTCGAGGTTCTGGCTCGTCCCAGCGAAGGCACCGATTTGCATTTCGGAAGCATCCGTTTCATGATAGGTGGAAAACGTCCTAACCCTGCACCCCGTATCCCGAGCTTTACGACGGGTGCTGCAAAGGAGGCTAAGAGTGGGACAAGCTCTGAGGATAGCGACGATGAACTTGCTGACGCTGTCATGGGTTTGTCGAACATCCAGCTTACAAGTGAATGGAGTGATGGATCGCTTAGTATGTCCTTTTTTTGGTCATGATTTCCTAGCTAACTGTAGTACAGGCAAAGAACCGTTGCTGCAGCATCCAGATGACGTCTCTAGCTCAATATACAGCACAACAGTCATCAAATCCTCTTCTTACCACACCGCCGCTGCACCTCCATCATTGTCTTCTATTCTTACGGTCCGACCTTCGCCTGATCCAAATGGCACTTCAATGCCTGATGTACCAGCATCTACACCATCCGACGCTTCTTCTTCAATCAATAATGGTTCTCCACCTTCCGTAACCTCTGAGGTTCCTCTCAACTTAGGCTCCGTAATGTCTATTGCCTCATTAGACTCCTACCACACAGCCGCTGTTTCCAGTATTTCAAGTGCTTACGCTACAGAAGGAGGATCCACGGTTCGATCCCTTCATGGAAATTTCGTTACTCCTCTTGTTCACCGCTTCACACTCTTGAAGCCCGGAAAACAGAAACGAAACGGCACTTCCACGTCTTCCACCAGTGAGAATGCGAATTCAGGATGGAATCCTCTTGATAAATTCTTCTCAAGTGGTCTTCTTGCTGGCAAGTGTGATTTATGTGGAAAACGAATTGGATGGAAACCTGCTTTGGAATGTGATGATTGTGGTCTGCGGTAAGTAGTCGCCACTCTTTGTACACCCATCACTATTCTTATTTTTTGTCTTTCGTAGTACCCACGTTAAATGTGGAGAAATTGCCCCTATGGATTGTGGCTTACGCCCACGCCGCCATACAACTTCCCAAATTCCTCTAAGTCTCAGCCTCAGCTCTGTTTCCCCTCTTTCCAAAGTAAAGCAAAGCGCATCCCAAGCTCAACAAGACACCAAATCCAAGAAGCCTACTAGTCCCTCTCGGCGGTAGACAAAGTCCCGACGACATGTCTTTACGATTTATGATATGATGACCAACCCAGAAGCTCTAACATACACAACTGCATAATTTTAATTTATATACATACGCAGAGCGGCAACATCGACGTTTAACTTTATTCATTGACTTCATATTTCCATCACATTCTTCCATTGTCCTGGATCCCGTTCTTTGTTATCACAGTTCATCGGATAATTTGCATGCAAAGTTGGACTATCTCTTTCAATAATATTTTGATTGTATTTATTCGAATCAAATGAGTGTTACCAGAGAGGTATTAAAGACCCCTAACATAGGTCTGTCTGTCACGAGTACTGACAACTATTACATTAAGTATAAAATATTACAATAAAACGAAGTCCTGTTCTGAAAATTTAACTACGCCACTGCCAATCCGCGACTGTTCGCAGTAGAAACTAGTCCGGGTGGGACTGGCCCCATATCTGACAGAAGCGGAGGCGTAGTTGAAATCTGGACAGTAAAAATGTTTTTCGCAGAATACATCCAAGAATCCCTTTCTGATTTTACATCATGTCTCTTGTGTGCTGCTGGAGGAGGGGCAACCAGAGTATCGTCCGATGTGTCCAGTAAATCGAGTCTTTTTTCCTTTGCAGCCTCTTCCCGCTTAGAAAAGTACCCAGGAGTAAAGTCGATTCCTTCCAAAACTCGAGTAACATGGACTACAGCACGGCTGTCAGCCAAACAGATAGGCCTCCCAAGAACCAACCAGCACTTACAGTAATGGCTTAACCCCTTCGCAAAGTTGAGTCGGCACAAGATAGATA
>JAIUJM010000622.1:0-13898 GCA_026262225.1 Inosperma sp. D86 | reverse complement strand
TGGAGTATAGTCCTTTTTCAACAACTTGTATGTATTTCTTAAATATTTTATATGTATTCTAAGCAATTTCCCAAAAATGGATATGTTTTTCTTGGAAGATATACTATATTAGGAAGGAGGGGAGGGGGAGGGGTCCGAAAATTTGGCTTAATTTTTTTTGTGACCCTATATACAAAATTTTATTTCCGCCACCCCCTTGGGGCATCCCATAATTTGGTCGTAAAACTGTTTTTGGCATCTCGCAAGGAGATTTCTGTGCCACAGGTTTGGCAAGTTGTGAAACATGCCTCATACTCATCGGGATGAGCAGTATTTGTCGCAGAAGAACTGTTTGGGACAGTAGCAAAATTATCGTCGGGAGTACTATTGGCCTTGCCATCATCCAGTGGTTTCTTGCGTTTAAGGTTGTTCCTAGAAAAACAAATTAATAGATAAAATAAGCAGACTATCAGGAAAGTCGAAGAATAGAACATACGATGGTGAATGTGGCACCGATACAGGGATGAGAGTGCAAGGAGGGCTATAGTAAGAACATATATAAGTTCGAGCATAAGACAGAAGACGGCGAAGGGGACCTTTGAGCGTTGGGTGGCATGATGAGAATTCAGACTGAAGTGGGTGATGGAAATGAAAACAAAGAGAACCGGCTTTTTAGCTGATTCCATCGTAATTTAGGAGAGCATCCCACTAATGAACGTCTTCGATCTCCTCCAACAACAACATTTCCTCATTTATTTTTCAAACTCCGTGTGACATCTAAGAAAACATTTGCTCAAACCTGGCGATCGCCAGGTGGCGAGACCAATCATGGCGAAATGGCGAATCATCGCCAACAACACTATCCGCAGCATGGGACCAGGAAGCTCATGAGTACATAGATGTCACAGCTGTTCACTTGAAATCAGAGTGCCGATCTTGATTAGCAAGATTATTACCATTTCTGTTCGTTGTGCATCATGGACATAGTAATGAACCACCGTAAGTTCCATTCTGCAGACCTCATATGTCCTCCATTGTCATTGTCACATCACTCAAACGAGAATTTTCTTATCCATTGCTGGAGAATAGTATCCCTATTTTTCCGGACTCTATCAACAATCTATTTACATGTATAACAATACCTCGTTAAACACTGACGTGATAGGACTTCGGAGATGAGTAGTTGGGGCTCTGCAGTGACTCCTGACTAAAGGTGCAAACACAGTTACCAATCCCAGTCATAGTGCATTTCTGCCGCCATCTGCATCATTCGACCTCGTCATCTACAGCCTTACTTCTCACATAATCCTCCCAAGTCGCTTCTCCCACTAGTTTCTCGGATTTTAGATCATCTCCGCATACCCTGACATATGTAATAATTCCGTCAAGATGCCGCTAACCAACGTATCACTGCATGGAAGGCCAAGATTTATGACTAGAATTTCCTCATCGTTTCCTATTTGGATGATGAAGGATAATATTTTGGGCTATTGTAGAATTTGAATGCAACATACATAAAACCTTATAAAGCAACACTGTCATAACCCCTGCAGATGGGAGTTTTGGGGAATTAAGTTGTTCACATATGGAATGTGGCCTCATGGTATTAATCTTACGAGCATGAGTCATTTTGGGGTCATTAGACTCATGTATTTTTCTCCCTCGTTTCAACTAGGATAACTAGGAAGGCCCCTGAGTCCATGAGTTTTCAAATGTATCCTAATACCATAAATCCTGCAGGCTTGTAGAATGTTTACAACACTCGAGATTGTTGTTCACCTCTTACTGTATACTTATCCAGGAACCAGCTTTACCAAACAAAGCAATTTGAAATTTTGAAGGCATTATCTCAGTTCGATCCTTGAACGCTTATTTCCGGGGACTCCAGTAATGAAAGATTATAATAATAATGATTATTTACCAGGTGACAGTAAATGAGCACGAGAATTTGTTAAACCATCTGTTAAACCATCCTTTTTTGTTCATCCTCGCACATGCACCGAGTATGTGTCATTGTTCTTCATGTTCCGAATGCTATAGCGTGACCGGTAATAACACGCCGTTTGTATGTGATATAGCCAGGCGCGACGAGAAAAGCAAAGGTGATCCAACAGAGAAAAGTGCACCACGCGTGGAAGCTACGGTTGTTGAGGAGAATCCCGGCCCAGCCCATAAGGGATGATAGCATACCAAAGAAAGCGGCTACCATGTACACAACGAGCCCAGGACGATTGCCAGTGCGTACAACATCGGCATGAGTTATGGTGCCCACAACCTAGGAGTTTACATATCTCTTTCTGCATTTTTGAGTCGCTGACGAGCTCGACTTGCCTCAATGGCTCTTTTCCATCCTCAGGAATTCCGAATAAGGAAGAGACGCAATAAGGGATCAGTCACGCACTTCGCTTAAACGCATAGGCTATCTTTCTATCAACTTTTTTCAATACACGTTGGATGACTGTCTTGAGTTCAGTTCCTTCTATATACAGTCGGTCAGGGCGCGCTGGGTAGAATTGAAGAAATGATACTAAATACCCTTCGAGTTGAATCGGTCGCGCCTCTCGAACTTGCCGAGAGGCGATTTCTGCTGCGGCCCGCGGGGGGATCTTCAGCAGACGGAGACTCTCATACAGCTGTTTTGGCGGTGAGTAAAATAGTAGCAGCATTTAAAGAAAACTTGCCTCATCTGCTCCTTTTAAAATATTATCATAAAATTTAACACGCAGAGGACCCTGATGTTCGAACTTCTGCCCAACTGTCATAAAGAGTCGAAATTGCCCAGGAAGAGATTCAGGGTGCTCACGCAGAGCTACTGCCTTTTCATCTTCGGTAAGTTCAGAGCAACCCCGAATTCGATCTAGGATCGATTCTTGATCCTTGATCACTTCATAAATCTCCTCGAACAAAGCGGTAAGGAAAGCAGAGAAGCGAACATCGCTTTGTTGTGAGTCGAGTTCGTTGACCGTGAACCACTTGAGAACAGCCTTATCAGGCGCAGGGTACCCTGTGCTACTTCAGGGCTATGCAAGAAGATGACTAAAGGAAAATTACCATGACTGCCTCTATGGAGGTTGAAAGGGACCACGAAGTGCTCCTTGGAAAACTCGTCAATCAGACGAGATTTCCCCATGCCAGAGGATTGTACAATGGACAAGAGACGCACATACATCTTAGGGTTGCCATGAGCTGCCATGTACTGGTAAAGGAAATCACTTGGTATGGGTAAGACCACGAGTTGATCGTAGCTAGAAACGATGTCAGGAAAAGGCAGAAATCGGCAGGGCTTTACCCACCTTGTTTGGATGATTCAGGATCAAGGATCCATTCGTGATCAAGTGCCATAGAATCCATAGCGGATGTTCCAGCTTCTGTTTTGAAAAAGAGTCCTGTACACAGGCCGGTCAGAACGTGAAAAATTAAAGGAGAAAAAATGTACTGTGTTCGAGTAACTCGTCCCAGGATTCCCTGCTTACAACGTCTCTCAACCATTTCAGGAAAGATTCTTGTCCCATTTCCTCAACGTTCTTTCGAAAATCTTCAACGGTAGCACATAGCTTGTCATCCTTCCGGATGTCGTAGACACTTGCATGAATCACCCTCAACGACGACAGAACCACAGTGTCGTCGTCATCAGCGACACAAGCCTTCAGGACTCTGGCCAGTTGTTTCACGCCTGGATCTGGGTTACCGAGTTTTCATTTTTTTTCTGCGGTGGTATCATGTAGCTGTGTGGTTTTTCGGCAGGTCCATCAACCTGCATAGGCGAGATTTCAACGCCGCCGCCATCGCTGTCTGATTGAGTCAATCCACTTGAAAAAGATAAAGTTCCAGAACGAGGAATATGCATAGGTGAGACTATAAAGACATAGTTGTCTGATCGAGTATTAGCTCTCAGACAGGCGTGATCGCGTGAAGTAGCATGATGAGCTGACGGTCACTTGAGACAAGGAGGGATTACAATGGTGACAACGAATGGCCCTTCGCGTCCAGCTCGGAACGAAGATAAAGAAGCGAACCCGATTTTCATTGGCACATCCTGTATGGACTGAGGTGTGGGTATGGACATGACAAATACGAATATGGGAGAGCTTACATTTTTGATGCGAAATAGAAGAAGAGAGGGGTGAAGTTCTATTTCGTCGCCATTCTTTGCAACATTATTGTATGACAGAGAGTTCGTTTTATTGGTTGAAACTGGCAAGGATACTCTGTGATTCGGAGGGCTTTAAATACATTGCTCGGTCGCATAGATAAGGTGAGAATCTGCCCGTAATCTGAAATCGACTCTTGGACACCAGCGAAAATGAGACCCTTGTGAGATGGATCCGATGACGACTTTTCACAATAATATGGGTATCAGGTAGGCTACTCCATTCGACGGATAGGATCTGAGCCAAAGGCGAGTGGAATGTATCTGACCACGTTCAAACTTAGGTCAAGAATAATGCCCAGTGAGAGTCACCATCAAATATTTATGTCTCCATATTTGGAGTCACGGCACACATTTTGGTCTGGCTTTAGTGCCAAGGATCCTGAATGGGTGAATAAGTACATTGGTTTTGGGGCCTGTGGTCACATCACGCCAGAAAAGAAAAAAATTCTTTGCATTCGCGGAATTACTTATGCAAACAACAAAAAGAGAAGGCAGGAACCCAAAAGGCCGGACATGGATTGGGATAACAAATGATCATTGTGGCCCGACAGGGTACAATACGTAAAAAGTGTTTGTCCTACATTCTACTGAACATGAGGTCCATAGGCCGGACCATGAGTTCAAATATGTAATGGCCACTGCGACGTGTCGTATCTCCAAATCGGACTCATCATCAGTTGCTCGAAATATCTGACATGGACAGCTGAAAACCACATCGATAGACCGAATAGGGTTCTTGTTTATGTATAACGAGGCTTGGCGGTCGTGTCACCAAACCTGGGGGGGCGGTCACAATCCTTATGGAAGGTGTAAACCAATTGAGATGGTTCTTGTCGGGCACACCCACGGTCCAGGCCACTGGAGGTACTCAATTGGACTTACAGCTCAATAAATAAGTACATTATATATGACTTAAATATATTACAAGAAATCTGTTTTTATTTGCTCATCATCGTTGACGACGATGAGCCGACGACGGGCTTCCCTTTTGAGTTTGGGACCAGAAATCAGTTTCGAACTCCGTCACTTTCGCCTATTGTTTGATATTGCTGAATCCCTCTAGGCCACTTTGCAACCACCATGTCCGTTCTCTCGCCTGAGGAACTATCCGCATTCGAGCTCAACGTCGCGAGCGCTGCCGACCTGCACGAACAGCAGAGCAAGCGTTCCAACGGGAAATACACCCGCCTTTTCCACTTCGGCGACTTCTCAGTCAAGTACAACGATCACGTAACCATTGTACGAGAGTACAAGTCACTTCAAGACCTGTACGACCTCGCTATCAGGGGCGGGGACACCGCTCCTCGTGTGCCTCGAGTCGTACACTACTTTCACAGGCTAAACGGCTGGGGGTTTATCATAATGGAGACTATTCATCTGCGCACTGTCTCGGACGAAGAGCTCTGTCGCGAGGCGGCCAAGGCAGTCCGGTGGCTGCGCACACAGCACATGAACTACTTCGGCTCCTTTGGTGGCGCAAACACCTGCCATACTGTCTTCCAAGGCGGCCAGGCCCCCGAGCCGTTTACCAGCGTCGCTGCTGCTCAGACGTACTTGAACGTGGTGCGTGTTTCTCTCTTCCGTTCCTTATTCTCCTCCCTTGTCCTGACTTTTCTTCCACCTGAAAGGCTGTCAATCGGATCCAGCGTCGTCAACGGCCCTGGATGATCCCTATCTCCGAGATCGACCTCCTTTGGGACGATGTGGTGCTCACTCAATCCGACATGCACCCAAGTAACTTTGGCGTTGCTGTCGACGGGCGCCCCGTCATCTTTGACGCCGCCACCATCCAAGCCCTGCCCAAGACTCTCGCAGACTTCACCCTGCTCTGTACCACGCCATTCGCCAAGGCCGTGTCCACTTACGTGTTCGAATCCGATGAAAGCGACATGCTTCTGGATTCCCCAAACTTTTTAACCCTAGCCAAAGTGAGGAACTCCCTAAGCACAGGTGACGACGACCTCGGTCAGTTTAACTTGGCTTGCTTTTCGTCGGGTGCTGATACCCTGTCTCCCTTTTTTCTTTCCTCAGGTGTTGATAGGAACGGTAGAATGAAGGCTACTACACCCACCCAGGTTTGCAGGTAAGTAAATCTGCTAGTGCACATACTCGTTTAGTGATTGTGTACCTGGACAGGCAAGGCGGAGATTAATAAAGCCTAGTGTAAAGATAGGGTATGACCATATGCCATATTTGCCGTTTCCACCAACCTGGCCTGTGTTTTGCCCATCCCCAAAGGTATGTTTTCTAGAAAACATGTATGCCGTCTTACTCATATACTGCTTGTTCTACCATTATCGCTCACAGTAACGCTATGGCGTTCCCGACGCCAATTCTTATAGGCTTGGAAAGCTTTCTCATTCGAAAACATTAGGTCAAGGTGAGCTTAATGATTTGTAACCTTTCCTTCGTCGGACATTTTGTTTATGAAAATAGCTTTGAGGTCTTATTGTCTCGGTCAAAGTTCCCCACCAAAATTGACGTAATCTACGACATCAAGAGCAGGGCTTCAGGAGAGGAAACTTCCATTGTCCCTGTCTGGTGCGATACCCAAGCCCAGAAGGTCCTGTCTTCATATGCGCAACTAGACATTAATGATATTTCCACTATTATATCCCTTTGGACGCTGAGCAGGATGGCCTGCGTTTTTCACAATGTGAGCCTGAAGAATAGCGACAATTGGAATTGTTTACTGATTCTGAAACAGCCTGTGGCCAAAACTTTTAAGTTTACCCAATTCCTACCAGTTCTGGATTGCATTCGTCAGAGCTGTACGAAAAGCTCGACAATCGATACTCGAGAGTATCCAAACGTCAGACACACCGTGTTCAGCTGGTACCAGTTCAACTTCAGATACCCAACACACCGCCATGCCATCTGGATCAACGTCAACTATGGATACTTACATGTCTGTGTTGGGCGTTGCCTCAGAGCAGAAGAATATAGTAGACGCTTTGACGGACAAAGCACTCGAGATAGCAGCGAAGCAATGGTCACAGGCACCCACATCTTACGCCAGGTCTGCTTACAGTTACGGTTTTACACCCAAAATACCGATACACCTCAAACGGCCAAGGTCGATCGTCTTATCGAGATTATCGATTCAGCAATCATGAACGACAACATGGAGATCTGTCGGATGCTTTTTGTTGATATTCTCAAGAGCCCGGGAACTTCAGCCACAAAATTTATTCAACTCTACACGCCTCTCATCCCTCGTCTACGTGCCCTCTTGTTCTCCAAGATTTCCTCAGCGCCCTTCGTTGACCTATTCCAGATACTCATCGGGACTTACCTCTGCGACGTCCTCGGCAAAAAGGGCCACCTGTTCAGCTCCCATCTTCGCAAAATTGGCTGTGGCTGCGCTGATTGTCAAATACTCGATAGGTTTATTCTCAATCCTAAAAACAACGTCAGAAACCTTCCGGATGGCTCAGACTCGTCGGATGCATCTAGAACGTCAGATAGCGAAAGCACCCAAC
The DNA here is from genome assembly GCA_026262225.1 of Inosperma sp. D86. Lineage (NCBI taxonomy): Eukaryota > Fungi > Basidiomycota > Agaricomycetes > Agaricales > Inocybaceae > Inosperma > Inosperma sp. D86. Next base: position 6,284 of record JAIUJM010000622.1, on the reverse strand, counting down.
CTCGGCACGTACACGACCATCAGATCCGGCAGTCCGCATGGTGTGCAGGTCACAAAGCGACCTGAGATTGTTAAAGCGTCGATGTGGGAACACAGATAGCAGGAAGCCAAGAAGTTTTTGGCGTCGATTGGGCCGGATGTGACTGTCAGCAAAATAATGGGTGGGAGACATGCAGATGTAGTGGCTGCTGTTAATGGAAAGGCCTGGTTTGGTGGTGGCACAGGGTCGACTGGAAATTCTCTTTCTGTGGCGCAGAACCCTACTCCTGCTGCTGCTGCCACTAGCTGCAGCTCCACTACTGCCATGAGAACTGGTGGTGCGGCTCCTGTTTCAAGGAAAACGGGTGTAACTATGGTCACACATCCTATAGCTGGGCAGAAGAGGAAGCATCCGGTAGTTGACTTGGGTGTCGTTGACCTTACTGGAAATGCTGACTAGTTACCTACGCCATTAGGATGATTAAGTCTGGGGGAGAAGTTAATACAATGCTTACCATTGTATATATCAGGCAGGTCGTACTGTTCAGGATTTCGTCAAGGCTTGAGCTTGGGCTTGAGGATCAGTATCTCCGAGGCAATAGCGGAGTTTAAAATTCAGTTTTCATTATTTCATTACGCGACCGATAGGACGTTGTAAGAACCAAGGCAAAGATGCGTAGTGGCGTATTTATTTTACCCGGTTGTTGTTGTTCTTATGTAGGTTTTTAGATATATTCAGGCTGAACAACCTGACAAGGCCAATCAACCAAAATGGTTCTGTGCGCTGTCGAAGTGACAGCTTCAAGAACCCCCTTGTCTCTTAACGAGGGAGCAGCCGTTTTTGACGAGAGGAACGATCGCAAGGGTACGATTTAATTTTTACTTATTTTATGTGCTGACAACTCCTTAGTACTTCGTTCAGTTCGACAATCTTTGTGTTGCTGGTCCAGGGGTCCCTTAGTACCGCACCTCGGTCGTCTTATATTCTCGATCCAACGGATACAACATAGTCCTGAGAATGTAATAATATGTGTTTGTTACATCGTCACGGAACCTACCCAGAACCAGCCTTGGCTCCGGTCCTTCAACTTCGATCTTAACTTGCTCTCGAGTTGGATCATCGGCATCGTAGGGATTGTAATCGGGGAATCCTGACCAAATTTCCCAAGAAAACCAGAGCACCACTCGGATCTTAAGACAGCTTGCAAAGATCGAGTTGATGGCGTCACGATTGAAATTTGTCTGTCGGGTCATAATGAGGAGGTGTGTGAGGTTGGGAAGACTAGAGAGAAAGTCGATGAACTTGAACCTTGAGTTGAATGGTGAGGTTGACTTGAATTCAAGGTGGGTCAAGTGTTGATAGACGGGAAACTTAACGACATCGGTTGTAGGAGTTGGATTACACGTTGTGAGAAAGGACGCATCTAAAATGATTGAGAGCGTGTGGAGGTTTGGACAGGAGTGAAGATAATCCAAGGCAAGGTCCAATGAAATCTCGTCCTTCAGAAGGAGATGACGGACAAACTTTCCATTGACGCTAATCCTGGAGCGTCCTGGAGGTTTATAGAGATAGTGATTGTATATGATAATTTCATAGAGAATGGGCTCGAGCCTGTATTAAGGGTGGGCTGAGTCGTTGAGGTCTGAAGCCTGGGGCCTGAGGACTTACCATTGCTTAACTCGAGGAGCAACGCACATCAGAGTGGGAATTCCCCGACGATCGTTGCAGGCAGCGAGCTCGAAGATGATACGCTCGAGTTCGACTGGAAGACGGGGATCCATCGAGCCAGTCAGTAGGGAACAAACTGACTCTGCCCATTTCTTTGGCTTGAGGAAACGCTTCACAATGGACAGCATGTGGTACAACGAAAGTTTGCGTTCAAAATTTGACCAAATCTCCAAATTAGGTAGACTCGTGGCCTAGGCTTTTGAAACCAACCCTTGTAGAATTTCAAGGTGTGAGGCCGTTTTCGACCTCCCCTCGCATTATTACGTAACGCGAGTACCGCCATCGGACAGCCCTGGTCGAGGTTTACCGTCCATACTACTGGGTATCAAAAGAATGAAAAAGAAATAAAAGAAATTAAAAAAAAGCGGGGTGATAAGAGATCCGATGACGCAACTCGTGATACCTAAAAAGGATTGATACCAAAATAGTAAACAAAGGATACCCTAATTTCGTTTTTACCTGCACAACCTACTTCTGTTTACTTACTACCCAACTACACTTCTTTCCACCGTCAACGCCACGGCAACCTACTGTGCGATTACAGTTCTTACACGGCACCATGCAACAATGTGGGCATTTAAGGATGTCGCCGTTGCCTGGGCACTCTGCTCTGTGACAACGGCGGCACTGTCATACACTTCGTTTACGGACATCATCAGGTACAACGCGACGCCGTTTTGTGCGCCGGTGCAGTGGGATCTCATCATGTGAAATTGAAGGATCCCCCCTAGAAAGCAAGTTAAGTCGTTACAGCTTTTGGATGGGAATAGTACTCACTGATATGGTAGTAACATATTCACCGGTGCTTCGGGCACTGTTTGATCTACTCATGAGAAGCGTAAGTCTTCTTTCACTTGAATTTGACGTCCCATAAATATTTAATTTCTGTCTCAAACTAGATTTTAGTGATTTGTATTCGATACACATGAATTTGATTGATTTTCGAGTAATCCAATAGTCTCTCCTACTCTTTGCACATGATTGTTATACAAAGTAATTGCTTGATAGTCGTGGCTGAATACTGCATGGAAAAGGTTTGGAATATCTGCAAACTTTATCAGCGCAGGAATTTACTCCAGAAACCAGATTTCATACTCGGGTGAGGCTTGCGGGGTACACTGGTTCGACAATCAAGGAGAATGTAATCAGTCATATCACCTGAATGAAGCCACGCTCCATAGGCTCCAGATTCTTCAAAACGGGAATTATGTTCTGAAAGCCGGCTTCCATCCCGAGTTATTTCAATGCCCCATTTCGCCAATGGAATGAAGAAGTCAATGCGGCCCATACTTTCCCCCCTTGCAGATGCAAACTCGGGGGAAATACAAACATTTCCGGCAGTAACAGAGAAGAGAGAACGATAGAACTCATCCTGATATTGAGCTTCAGGTAGTGGGCCTACAGCACTTGGTACACCAACACGGCGGATTGGGATATGCATCTGAGAAGGTTTGAAGTTGGAGAGGACCTCAAGGCATAGCTCGTACACGGTACAGAATTGAGGCATGTCGTTCGAAGGCTTTAGAAACCAGGAAATAAATGCAGAATGGAGGGGCGATGTGAACGTATAGTACAAGTGTGCCTCTTCATCCATGTAGGAGTGGATCCAGCCATTGCGATGACAGATTTCTGCAGCCTCCTTGTCTGCCACCTCTCTCCAGTCAAGTTCAGTATGTCTGATCAAATTTCTAAGGAACGCCGAGACTTTTGGATTTGTCTGAAGATCATCAGGCTGGGGTAGGCCGCGTCCAAAGGCCCCAGAGTGCAGCCGTCGCATGAGATCATGAGTTGGATTTTCTTCGTTGAAGGCATAAATTGTGAATGGCTCTCCATCACGCATTGATTTAACCCTCTGAAGAAAATTGTTGGGAACTCAAGGCGGTACGTCTCAAAAGGACTAACCTGGTATGACACTAAGTGTAGAAGTTCAACAACCGCACCTACATGGCCGCCTGTCAAGTCATAGAAGTGATCCCGAAGTTTAGGATCCAATATCAGTTTTCGTTCGGGTTTGTTTGCATAGCCTGATACGACCTCGTCGAATTCAGTCCGACTAAGCAATAGGCCGATAGAATGTTTCTCATGCCATAAAGACACACGAGCTACTGAACGTAGCAGTGGCGGATTGCCCTTTTGATAATTCAAAGGACGCGCTGACGGGCTTCCATAACTGCAAAATAAAATGGCGTGGTAGTTGAGGAGACCGTCATGAACACGCTTTAAGAAGCTGTTCCAAAGACGTTCATCCCCATACGTAGCTTGTCCTTCGTCGAAAAGCAAGAACGTGGGAGCATCCTGAACTGGATATGCTGGGTCTATGAGTCTGAGCCTTGTAATGAGGTCTGAACCTGGCAGTGCATTGGACGGCGGCCACATGTCAACGACAAATACGCGAGCGCGACACATTTGTTTGACGATGTGAGCGTGGAGTAACTCCTTCATGACTGACTTTCCAGAACCTGGGCTACCACGGACCTACAAACGAGAGTGATTAGTCGCACTAGAAATTGAAGGAAAGTGGTGCATACATGAACAAGTCGTTCTTTCCGCAAGATATCAAACAAATCACTAACTGTGTCAGCTCGTGGACTCCAATGGGCTGAAAAACAGACGAATTCTGAGTGAAGGTACGCTTCCGAGGCAATCGACTGACCATTGATAATGAAACTTCTGTTTGAATATGAACTATCGGAACTAGGTAATTGAGCTAGCAAGGGACGTACGATGGTTGGAGGCAACAAAACACGGATTGAGGGTGTGAGGAGTGAGTAACGATGTAATTAATTCATTTTCAACAACTAACCAGTAGGCCGTTGGACAATAATGATGTTAATTTGACCGTCAGGAAGTGTATTCTTGAATTCCGTTGACAAAGACCTTGTGGGATCGAGTGGCTCTGTGGTTGTAACGCTCATCAAGTAATCTTCTGATTTCAAGAGAAGTCGCCGTTGGGATGCAACAATGGTGACCTTTGGGAGTTGAGCATAACTACATGGCCAATAGCACGATGTCGCACCTTCCAGAGGGTTAGAGTGTCTGCCGCAATGTCATCGAACTCGGGCTTCTTTTTCTCCTTAATGGCATCCTTCACAGAACCCCATATTTCATCGCACTCAATTTTGACCGGAAAAGTCTGATTAATAGGCGTGTGGATTACCCAGCAGAGAAGCGTTATAATTCCAGACATGGTCAATGACAAGATATTCGGAAGCTGTAACAAGCTGTGACATGGTGCGGCCCGGGCCCATTCAGCAAAATTTGATCCGGTTTACTACTCCGAGTCGCGGAATCACCAACTTGATTCCGTTATACGACTTCAATCACTAGGTTGTGCCCTCTGAAGGCAGATTCAAAACGTCGCCATGCCACTAGTCCGCATCGAGGTATGCGACTTCACGTCTTATCGGTGGTCTCATCTTGTTACTACCCAAACGATTAGCACTTGAAGAGGTCACCAAACCATAGGACCTTGCATGAACTTCACATCGATCATCGGGCCAAATGGTGAAAATCTAACCTAAGGGATGCGTGTCCTTGGAGTGAAGAGTGCGCAACTCCGAAGCTCACAGTTGACAGACTTGGTCTGCCGAGGAAGACAGTTGGCCAGGAATGGCTTTGACGGTTCTGCAGCGGATGGAGAGGGCGAAGAAGAGGAAAAGGAAGATGATGATGGGGGAGAAGGAGAAGGAATCCCTTGGTTGTGGCTGTTTTCTTTGATGAAGAAAAGAAGGAAGGGGATGTTTCAGAAAACGTGCGTCTTCGAACAATCAGACACGTTTTTCTAATTGGAATACAGATTTTCTACTAGTGGTGTCACGGAATACAAGTTGAATGGCACTGATGGAGTATACAACGCCGCACTGATCTCCCACAACATCCTAGTCAAGGCAAGAACTTTCTCGTCTTCCAAGGTGATGTTGAAGCCGTCGCCTCTCGGTCCCCGCGTGAACTATCATGTCTCATTGAACAAATAAGTGGCTCGTTGGAACTTGCAAGTGAATGTGAGAAAGCGAAAGAGGCTCAGGAGAATGCCACGTTCGAGTTCACAAAGAGGAGGGGGATCGCAGGGGAGATCAAGCAATATAAGGAGCAGACGACAGGCTGATAGATTTCAGGGGTTTTGCCAGGAACGGGGTGCGTAGTTCGTTTGACTTTGGATCCAGGCTTTCTTTGCTAAACGGGCCACATTCCTTGATAATAAAATAGGGTCCCACTGCAACCACCCCGTGAATGCGTTCGTCATTTGGAAGATTGTCATTGTTGATGGCTGCCTTGACTTGACCAAATGCCTGTCGGCAGGCAGTGTGGAATGCGTATCGCCTTATCACTTCGAACTCCTCCGCACTGACCACCACGAGATGGTATGATAATTCTGCTTGTCTGTTTCGAGACCTACACTTACACGGCGTGGTCTTTCTATATTCAGGGATACATTATTGATACAGAAAATATCCGAAAATTTCTGGGGATTTCAGATCTAGCTGACCCGAGCATCGCTGGCGCTTTTTGCAAGACCCTCGACGAAATCGATATACAAGAGAATCCTCTCCGCATCTGTTCCAGGAACGGGAAGAGCG